>CM075878.1:26819015-26834015 GCA_038021265.1 Cyprinella venusta | reverse complement strand
AAGACGTTTTTACACCATATATTGTAGAAATGAAACATTTTATACACAAATGTCAAAAAAGTTACTCGAATCAATGACTGGTATTAATAAAGATTCATTCTTACAGATCATTAACTAAAAAAAGTTGTTTTAGTGTTTAGTTACTCTTTAAGGCGAGACACGGGAGGCAAAAACATTGATTTTTCATTGCAGTGATCAGTTTTGAGATTTTGGGCTAGTTTACGCCTTCAATATGTGTTCTTTCAAGCAGCTATAAAGAAAACGTACAAATAAGATGTTTATTTTATTACATTTTGTATACTTGCGGCAGTAAATTTCTCCCGAATTTACCAAGAAGTTAGCATTCCAGCGCGTCATGCCGCACTCCGTCTGTTTACTGAAGTCTGTCATGATGGGTATCATTTTAAAGCTCTGAATGTCCTGCACAACACTATGTAACCCAAATATGGGCATTTCTATCAGTAACCCAATCGTGAATGTCCAAAAAGGTGATTTAAAGCTAATGACGAAATCTCATTGGCTACTGCTGGTTTCTGCTAACGTGATTCGCTCAGGCACATCACGTGGTGTCCTCTGCCAATGTTAATTCATTGAGTTACTGCAGTTGCCTGCCATGTTATTAAATAATCAGTTTTCATGAGCTTGAAATATTATATGTTATTATTACTAAGGGCCTGAGCATTTATTCTGCTTTTGAGCATTTTTTTTTCCAAACTTTCCAGTTATACACTTAGCAGTACTCTGAAGATATTTTTAGAGGGATTTGTTAATAAATCATTCCTCGCCTGATTTATGTGACATTTTAATTAAAGAAATACGGCGAAAATCGATATTTATAAGGGTATGGACAGTATATTTTGATTTCCTAGGTAATGAAAGCATATATCCTGAAATACCTCTGAACTTTGTTTCTCATCTAGTGTGTAAACAAAATGAAAAAAGAATTTTGCACCTGGCTTTATCATATGTTCAATGCAAAATTGTGCATATTTAATGACATAATGCCTAATTTGCATAATTAAAACATACCAATTTCAAAAACTTATAGGCTAATACATTTATATATATATATATATATATATACATATATATATACTGGTGTAAGTAATCAACTGAGGAAGTTTCATGGTGATATCTATTATTTAAAAATTCACCTGTAGTGTCTCGCCTTAAAAAAAGTGCCACTTACTTGAACAGTTTATAATAAATTACACACTTTACTTTTAAGAATAAACCATTTAAGGCCAGTACAAATGAGCATTAATCTGAATATCTTGTAATTACCGAACTGGATCTGATGGCTAAGATCATCAACGAGTGCAGTTGAGTGTTGCAATCTGCAATCAGGACTGCGTGAGCTAATGTTTCGATTCAGAAAATCATTTCACTCCTTCTCTCAATGTCCTTGTTAAAAAGACCAGCTTAGACTAGAAAAAGCTTCTTTTTTAGAGCATGTTTGGTGCTGGTCTATGATGGACCACTAGCCATGATCGGAAAAGTACGAAGGTCAAGATGAGTTAATATTTAATATCTTGACCCATGAATATTAATTAGCCAATGTGATGTCTAAATGTAAATCAGAGTCGGGCAAACACGCACCACCCACAGCAGGAACTTGTAAATCTTAAAGTTGTCTTAAAGTTGTTTCATGTGGTTGGCTAAAATGTGTTTTCTTTCCACTGTGGCAAAGCAAACAAAATCCTCAAAATACAGTATGATGATTATTTCTCAGCTGGCAAGATGGGTCAAAGAGCGTGGTCTTTCTGGTGAAGCTGGTTGACAAGTGAAGCCTTGCTGACAAATGAACTCATGCATTCAAAACACGATGGTCTTTTCAGCAGGGACGTGCCTTGTGTGCCGTTTTAAGCTGTGCATGCAATTGCAAGCATGCATGCAAATGGGTGCCTGTATCTTTCTGCAAAAACTCAGTTGTTTGGTGCAGCCACTACCGAACCTAATAAACGGCATTAAGAGTCAGCCAAGAATTTAAGCAGCTAAATGGCCTCTCATTTCCCCCTAAAGAGTCTACAATGAAAGCCTTCAGTTTTCTGCATTAGCTGTCTGAAAATGTTTAAGGAGGGGAAAGAAATGAGGAAAACACTCCTTCTTGGCAAGCTGCATGATTAGTCTGTTAGCTGGCACAAACTAAGGTCTCCCTCCTTTCAAGGAGAGAGGAAAACGGGAAGAGAAATAGAGAGAGTGAATTCAACTTCAGGAGAATTCTGTCTGGGGGATATTCTTCTTAAAAACAGACGCTTTTTTATGCAAAAACACACTCACATTCTCTTCCAGCTAGGCTGGTGGACCCACTGGGAACCAGTGCAATCTAGCCTCATTCATGTGTGCGGTTTTAGGAGTGAGGGGATTTTAAATTCCTTTTGCGTCAGCACAAGTCTCGTCTGCAATCCGCCGAGCTTTGTCATGGTGTGGCATTTGTGTCTGCATTTATATTAGGCCCTGTTTACACCTGACTTAATGACTTAATTGAAATACACATGGCGCAGAACAATACCAGCACAAATTGTGGCTGGTACAAACAAAAAGGCGGCTAGGTAGTGAACGATTCAAAGTGAATTATCCCCTGTGTGTTAGCTTAAGCCAGCCTAATGCCTGAGGCTCAGATTACACAATTTTTTTTTGTCTGTTACGATAGTCACTGTGTCAGATTACGCGATTTTAACTCCTAAAATCTTGTCGTAGACAGACTACACATTGCTTGTACTTTAAGGCGGGCGTACACGGTGCGATTTTTTGCTGTTTTACGAGCTCGCAGATGATTTTTTTTTCACTCGGGTGAAATCGCGTGTAAATCGGTTATGCTCGCATGTCGCGGCTTGTATCGTGTGCGAGGAAGAGACGAGCCGAGCCGAGCACCTCTCGACCTCCCGATAATTTTTAAGCATGTCTAAAAAGTTCGGGAGCTGTCGGCTTGCATTCGTGAGGTGTGTGCGGTTGAATGAGCCGATTTGTCGATCTATCTGAACTTGACCAATCAGGAGCTGAGGAAATCCACAGAAGAAAGACAAAAATGGTGTGGACTACTAGAAACACTGCTTCAATTAATGTTTTTATGATGACTTTGTGAAAGGTTAACTAAACAGCATCTGCCTTGTTCCTACTGGCCAGTATTCTATTTCATTCGGAAACATCTTTAGGCTATTATGCTATTGTTTTTGATAGTGTTATGCATTACAGATTCTTACACGTTACGATGATCATCACGTTTGTACCTTCCTAAAAGCAATTACAGTTTGTCTACAGCCTGAGCTTTTTTTTATTAATGCCGACAGAACAACGTTGCCAAATATTGCTACGAAAAACAAGCAAAAACGAACAAAAACAAAGAAATTATATAAAAATCGGAAATAAATTCAAAGCTTGTGTTTTGGAAATAAGATGAATATATTACGAAGCACTTTAATAACTTCCTAAAGTGTGAAATTAATCCAAAAAACAAGTCCAGATCGTGTCACCTTTCCATTATGTGGATCTGACAACATGGGATCTGGCACCCGCACCCTCACTCACAACGCGCTCAAGCTCACTCAAGCCCTGTTCATTGCGCTATAGCTTTTTCGCAGCAAAATTAATTGCAAACACTCACATGAGGTGGTTTAAACAGCTAATTAATCATTCAGAGAGCTTGAAATTTTATTTTTTAATGTGTAGCCTACCGTAACTACATTTTATAATTCACACACACACAACGGTGACCAGACGTCCGTTTCCCGGTGCTGAAAACGAGCCTATAGCAAAACAATCACGGCTTGTATCAATATTTTATATGCAGTTATGAGAGTTTTTAGCGCGGAACTTCGTGCGATTTCTTCGGAATTCAGCAGGTCGTAAAATCGTGTCGTATATCGCTGCCTCCGTACGATTTTTGGATAAACTAACTCGTAACGTGTGCCTGGACTGATCTTCCGACCATCAGAATTCGTACCGTGTACGCTCGCCTTTACTTGTACTTGTACTAAAGTACTTTGGTACACTTCCCCATCCCTAATATATATGAGTGTGTATTAGAGCCAGACCGATATTATCGGCCGATATTAGGTATTTTCCAAACTATCGGTATCGGCAGTTATAATGGCCGATAAATTAATATTTCAAAAATAAAATAAAAACGGACGAAACACGCTTGAACCATGTGATGAGTGTTGGAGTTGTATAGTTTGTACACCAGAGGGCACTCTACACCGTTCCTGTTGGCAACACTCGTTGAGTTGGTCACGATACATACATTGCTTGAATAACAATTAAAAGAACATCCCCATCAGTTCTCTAAACTCAAATAAGCATGACAAAATTTGTGACTATCAAGTCCAGTTTAAAATAAATAAAATATCGGCCGATATATCGGATTTTAAAACCCAAAAATATTTGTATCGGTATCGGCCTTCAAAATCCTTTATCGGTCAGGCTCTAAAAGGAAAGCATCAAAGATCACACATACTGTCGAGTACTTCTCTGGCAAAGACACATTTCAATAACAACTCAATTCTCAGTAAAACATCTCAAATAAACTGCTGAAAAGACCTGCTAGAGCAGTACTAACCAGCCTTTCAAGCAGAGACAAAATGGCTTTGCAAAACATCACACAAAAGAAACATATTTTACAATGCAGTGACTTAGCCTTTGTGGCAATCCACTGTTGTGCGTCAACGGTGAATGTATCAAGTGAAGGTTGCCAACTTTGGGACTTTGGCTGGGGTGAGACTATAAATTTCAGTGCGCATATAAGTGGAGAAATTCTTAGATCATTTAACTACTACTTTATACTTAGTATAAACCCTGATTAATGCACACACACACACGAATGGGAAACAAATGTTTTTTTTCAAAATGTACAATTAATTCAATGATTGCACTATAATAATGAGAGGTGATTAAATAAACATTTAAAACAACAACATCGAATCAATAAGAGATCTCAAAACAAAAACTTTGGAAATACTTCAGCAAGCTAAATTACGTTTTGTTAGATTCTCATTAGAGAATAACGTGTTCGAGTTTTAAAGACGCGACGCTGCGCTTCTCATCCGATGTGCGGCAACCTTTAAACTCCTCTCCTGTCGTTAAAGGAGTAGTTCACTTTTAAAAAAACTTTTCAAATCTTTTCCAGTCTTTGGGTTGATTCAACTAACCAAATGAACGAATTGACTCGGAAAATGATTCGTTCGTTTTGATGAACAGGAGAGTCACGAACGCGCATCACAGAACAGAGCAAGGCGACTATTTTTTTTCAAAGGACTTTAAACGATTCCAGACGATGAATAAGCGAAACGATCGCTCGTTTAAAAAAACAAAAAAAAAAACAAAGTTTAAGTTTTATAAGCTCAAATGCTCGCCTTGCTCTGCACTGTTCTGTTCGTGACTCTCCTGTTCGAACTCGTTTATCAAATGAACAAATCTTTTTTCGTGTCATTTGGTTCATTCAACGAATGAAATGAACAAGCTGACTCAGGAAAAGATCCGTTCATTTTGATGAACGAGTTCGAACAGGAGAGTCACGAACAGAACAGTGCAGAGCAAGGCGAGCATTTGAGCTTATAAAACTTAAACTTTGTTTTTTGGAATTTTTTTTAAATGAGCGATCGTTTCGCTTATTCATCGTCTGGAATCGTTTAAAGTCCTTTGAACAGTCTGCAGTTTGCACTGAAACTGTCTTTCGGACCTTGAACCGTTTTGGTTCCCATTGAAGTCCATTATATGGAGAAAAATCCTAGAGTGTTTTCATCAAAAAACGACTGAAGAAAGAAAGACATGGATATCATGAATGACATGGGGGTGAGTAAATTATCAGCAAAAGTTTTTTTAAAAGTGAACTACTCCTTTAATACGCTGTGGTCTAGTCGTCAACAGAAAATTAAATGGATCTTAGCATGACATTACACATGAGGCTGAAAGAGTGAGTGTCACGCCAGATGTGTGAGAGTACGTGAATGTTTCTGTCAGGACCAAGTCTCCTTATAATATCATTGTGAAAAGAAAAAAAAAAAACATTTGAACAACATCCCACATATTCTCGCTACAGTGCGCCTACAAAGAGCCTTTGTTCTCTCACAAGACAATTGAAATTTCCAAAAGGATTCCCACGGATTCTAAATGCAGCTCCTTGGCATGAGAAAGTGCCAAAAGCATAGTGGCTCACAGGCCTACACGCGTCCATTTAGTGAAGCAGCCACTCCAAAGCTCATCGACAACGGCTAACGTTTCAACCAATGGAACGTCAAGACCGTGTTGTGGATTAATGCTAACACAAAATGTGTGCGAGTGTGCTTTTCGTCACAACAAAGCTGTAGGAAAAGAAAGAAAAGCATGTGCAGGAACAGATAGGAAAAGAAAAAATAGAATTTTTTGGTTTCATTAATTAAGAAAGGTTAAATAAAGATACAACATTACGGGTGTTGTTAGGTATGGTTAAGAGGGAAACAGAAAACATGTGAAAAGAAGAAATAAAAAGCAACCCGGCAAACTGGCTCACACCAAGTGACTTGTACAAAGGCTTCTGGAGAAAATCCCGCAAAATTAGGTTAGACAGGCCAACTAGAAATCCAACCACCAAGTAAAAGTCCCACCCACATTAAAGAAGTGTACATGATTGCCAAAATGTATCTGTATTTAGCGAGGAGAAACCCTTTTCCCACATTTTGCGTCCTCCTACGTGTAAGGGAGGTGGCGAGCAACACCGTGTCCTAACCAGGCGCCGAATGCTTTAGCTCACTGGTTAGGACACTGTGCTTGAGCTGAAAAGTGCATTGAAGTTTTACATCAGCACATACTTGAGTGCGTGTGTCATTCCTGCATTGCGCCACTCACCGATGACTGTGGCGGAGAGCTCTTTCTTGGCAGAACCTAGACTGTTCTTCACCTCGCACACGAAAGTGGTGTTCACCGTTTCGTCCACCTTTCTCACCAGCAGCCGGTTCTGATCAACCCAAACCGAAGGCGGCAACTGACCCGAGACACTGGGGAATCAACACATAGTTTTTGAAAATACACTGTATATCTGTGTGAGATATTAACTTGTGTGACACAGAAGACAATGATTGCATGTGTTATTTGTCTGTGTGCTGAAACAGGGTTTTTTAAGATACTTTAATGAACACTATTATATAATCACGCCTACGCCGTTCGAAAACGTGCCAAATGAATCCATAAGTGTTGCATATTTATCAACTAACTGAAAACTCTGCAATCAAACGGCTTCTTCTAAGTGTCACCCAATAAGTCTTGCGAATAAATGTAGTTTCTCGATGTGTATCGATTCATGCTCTCCTTTTGTTTTGGTGTGAAAATGAAGTTGAAGCAGTGAAGCATTAATAGGCTGTTGTTGTTTTTATACCGCAGGCAAAGATGCTTCCTCAATTCAGAGCCAATTAGCCTGTGGGTGTTGTTTGCAGCAAAACTGCCATATTTGACTTTGTTTCAGTCATATTGGAGAACAGCACCGAAATATAAATATGAAATATGGATTCTCTTCAGACTAAACAAACGCTAATGCTAAAAAAAAAAACAAAGGTTATTTTTTTTCTTTCTCTTTTGAGTCAATTCTGTCATATTTTACACACTCTCGTGCTGTTGTTTTTTTTCTTCTGTGGAAGGAGATTTTTAGCAGAATTTCCAAGCAGTTATTTTGTACATTACACTTCAAAAGTTTCAATTGGTCAAAAAAAAAAGGATTTAAAAGGTTTTAATATATATATATATATATATATAAAAAAAATGTATATATAATAAAATAAAAAAATAAATAATTATATATATATATATATATATATATATATATATTAAAACCTTTTAAATCCTTTTATTTGACCAAGTATTAAGTACTAACATATATATATATATATATATATATATATTAAAAGTATTAATATATATATATTTATAAAAAGTATTTATATATATATATATATATATTAAAAGTATTAAAATATATATATATATATATATATATATATATATATATATATATATATATATATTAATACTTTTTTTGCAAGAATACATTAAATTGATCAAAAGTGACAATCTAAAGTTTGAAGTGGTAAAAAAAAGGATTTAAAAGGTTTATTAAAAATTATATATATATATATATATATATATACTTTTTTGCAAGAATGCATTAAATTGATCGAAAGTGACAATAAAAGACATTTATAATATTACAATACATTTCTATTTCAAAGTAATAACGCTGAAAATTCAGAAAACAAATCACACAAATATATTACAATTTAATATATCAAAAGAGACAACAGCTAATTAAAATTATAATACTTATAATTATAATAAACATTATTATTTTTTTGTATTTTTGATCAAGTAAACGCAGCCTTGGTAAGCTTACCTCAAGGGCATCCAAGATGTGGGTGTTTCCGCAGTAGTTTCAATTTTGATATTTTTAGGTCAAACCGTTATTGTCTATCAGTCATATAATGGAGGTCTATGGTCACCACCTCAAAGAGCATGCACAGAGAAGTCCAAATTAAGCATGATTTAATGACTCGTAAATGTAAGTACACATTGATGGCCTAAGACAAGAAACGAGCGGTTTGTGTGAGAAAGCGAACAGTATTTATATCGTTTTTAACTTTTATTACCACAGCCACAAAGTGTCCACGCCCTCAGATCACTTGGCGGCTGTGGTTACAAGAGGTAAAAACCGCTCGTTTCCTGTCTTAGGCCATCAATGTGTACTTATATTTATGAGTCATTAAATCATGTTTAATTTGGACTTCTCTTTGCATGCTCTGAGGTGGTGACCATAGACCTCCATTATATGACTGATAGATTAAGCACATCTCCTTTTGTGTTCGACCAAAGAAAATTTTAAACAGTTACTTAAAGTTATAAATGTACTCACGCTGTCCAGGTAACATTAGTGGGTTCTGGGTTGGCGTCAGCCTTGCAGACCAACACGGCATCAGTTCGACCCATGTACCAGTTATTGTCATATCCTTCTATTGTCACAGTGGGTGGGTCTAGAAAGAAAGTGAGAGAGAGACATTCGTCTGAAAATCCTGCATTGAAAAAGCAGTTCAAAGGCTGATTATCTGCCGTTCAGGGTGAAGGGAAGATACAGGCTTGCTGAAGTTGGCACTGCCCTATAGACTCTTAAAGGGCTTTGACATGCTGGAGAAATACAGAATGAAAGTGCAAGAGGTGAGGATGTTCCAACAGGGGCATTTATAAAAAGAAACGGCGAAGTTGCAAATCTGTGACAAGCTCAAACATTCCCGCTCAGCTATGCAAACACAGACACCTCAAACACTCTGTAAATAGCTTTCATGGGAAAAAAAAAATGCGAACAATGTGTTGTGGCAGAGGCGAAGATGCTAAAATGCATTTTTTGATGAAAAGGAGGCTGGGTGAGGGAGAAAAGGTGTTATGAGCGAATGATAGGGGACGGATTATGAGTTCATGTGTGTGTGTCACTGAGAACGCACTTCTTTAAAGGATTAGTTCGGCCAGAAATGAAAAATCTGTCCCCGTTTACGAACTTTCGTGTCGCTCCAAAACCATTTGACGTTCTTTCTTCCGTGAAACACAAAAAGAGAAGTTTTAAATAATAATCTGTTGGTTGGCTTTTCTTTTCAGTTACAATGAATGGGAACCGAAGCTTTCAAGCTTTAAAAAGCACTCTAACTTTTGTGAAAGTCTTCTAAAGTCATACGATAGCTGTGTGTGAGGAACAGACCACAATTTAACCCTTTACCTGTCACCCCCTTTTTGATAATTGACATTAAAATGCACTATACAAACTTAAATGGTTGTAATTCAAGAATGCTTTGTAATATAGACCTAAGTTTGGTCTTGTTTTAAAGAAAACAATCAGCAGATTATTACTAAATTGAAAGCACTTCAAAAATTAAAGTATGAAAATGTTATGGAAGTTATAATTTACAGTAAATCAAATATACTTTATTAATATATTTTTTTTAATATGAAATAAATAGTTTACAAAATATGTTTTACTGTAAAATTACTATGAAATGAAAGCTATATATCTAACCAAGTTGTGTTCCAAATTTGAATTTGATATCACAAAAATTGAAGTTCCCATGAGATTTTGTTTAGGCGTAGTACCAAAAATAGCCACCGGGTGCCATTGAATTCCATTGAATTTAATTGTATGCATTTTCCCATAAGAAATTAATACATTTCTATCCAAATATCACTTCTGTCACTAAATATGGAACCTTGAGACTCAGACCCTTCTGACAATATGTGTTTTGTCAAGATTAGAAAAGGTTTTCATAATAAATTATGAAAGATGATGCCCAAAAGGGGAGGGGCCTAATAAAAAAAATACCGTTTCTATGGTAATGCAACGTCCAATTTCAAATCGGTTTTCACAGGATGAATTCGGAGTTCGTAAGCTTTAAAAATTTTGCCTAATTTATGATAACTACTAAAATATTTGATATAATAATAAAAAATTATATTTCAATATATATATAATATATTATACTTTTTAGAGGACTTCTTACCTTACTTTTTAAAATATAACTTTATCTTTTTTTCATTGACAAATACTAATTATGTTTTATTATAAACTTTTAACACTGAAAACCAAAGTTTCAATTATTAAAAGTGTATGTTTCGACTTTTTGTGACAAAGGTCAAAAACTCCTGTAATGACGCCGATTTTTTTGAGGCGCACTCTTGTCATAAATTCATATATTACTGTTCATTCATAATTTGTAAGAAAAAAACAGACCTAAAATATCTATTTAGGAGTCTTAGACCTTTCCAATGATATATAGTTTGTCATGACTAGATTAGGATTTAATAGTAATATAGTGAAG
Source organism: Cyprinella venusta (assembly GCA_038021265.1). NCBI lineage: Eukaryota > Metazoa > Chordata > Actinopteri > Cypriniformes > Leuciscidae > Cyprinella > Cyprinella venusta. The sequence continues at coordinate 26,823,198 of CM075878.1, read as the reverse complement.
TAAACTTAGAGTTGCCCGTATACGGACAAGTGACAGTTAAGGGGTTAAGTCTTGTATTTGTTGATAATCTCCCTCTTGTTAGCTATTAACTGCTGTGACAGGAGTCAATGAACTCAAGAACCGAATCAATCTGATTCAAAAATGAATCATTCAGACCAGGACTGCATTCCCCAAAAGGAGATTGTAGAAAATGTTGTTCCAATATATTGTATGGGTAAGCCTCGATTGGTAAACTGGATCAGATTCATAAACTGAATGGTTTATTGTTACAAATCTTATGTAATTCTCTCATTTTATAGCGAACTTAACAGCTCCATTAATTTAGACTGGCCAGGAAATTCTTCATAAAGTCACTCTGTGATCCACAGAAGAAAAAGTCATATGGATACAGTGAGCTATTTTGGGTGAACTACTTCTTGCAGTGTGTGTGTATGACTCTTACACTCCACCACCAGCTTCAAGTGGTAGGGTTTCGGTTCGTTCTGCGTCCTCTGATTCACCAAGCAGGTGATCTCCTTTCCGTTTTCAGCAGGTGTCGGGATCATCCGATACTCGCTCTTCACGGTCACTGTGCCGTCCATCTCGGGCACTGAAGTGTGGTTATAGCGGCCGGTAACAGCTGTAATCCAGGAGATTGTTGCCTCCGGTTTCCCTTGGGCTGCCTCACATCTTGCCACCACAACCTCAGAAGAGCCGGCTTGCACTGGGATGGCGGACGCTGAGTTTTTGGGTTTAGCTGATGGAGAGAAAAAAAAAAGATTTAAAAAGAGGTTACAACATGAATTTGGTTTTCAATAGCCATTTTTCATCAAGTGGCGCTTGAGCTAAACCAACAAAAAACATGCAGCAAAGCAACACAGTACTCAGACATGTCATTGACTCTTATTAATGGGATAATGTACTGTCAGCCGGTCATTTTCCCAAAAAAAAAAAAAAAAAAATCTCAATAGGGAGTTTCAAACATTTAGACCTTATTACATAGCTACTTAGCAAATGAAAAACCTGAAATATTGATTGATTACATGAGAAGAAAGAGCGCAGAGTGATACAAGAGACATGAGATTAGCACAGTTATGAAGGAAACTGGATGCCTGGGACAATCTAGGATGGTCAATTATAGAGGTACATATTTTAATCAAAGAACTGAGAGGAATCAAGCATATCAGAGCATGTCAACTGTGTAATAATGTCTGATAGGCGTTTTTCACTGCCTGATCCTGACATGAATGTTCCTGATCGCCAAGGAGGAGCTCAAATATTAAAGAAAAATGATGCAACCAAATGTAAAAGTGTTTGTTTATTTATTTATTCATCATTTAATGAAAGCAAATATTAAATACAATTAATTGAAATGGTAAACTAAATTGCTGAAATGAAATAATTCGGTGGCAATTTGCACGTTTTTAAAAATGTTTTAATTCAAAAATATATGTATGCAAATATTGATTTTCATTATAAATTGTAACGAGTGTATAGTATATAGCAACAAGACAATTTTGAGATTATTTAAGATTTAATACAAGTATTTTATTATATTATAATACTCTAATCTTTTAAAATGTAATGCATGCATTTGAATGTTTAATGATGCTGATAGAAAAATGATAGATAGATAGATAGATAGATAGATAGATAGATAGATAGATAGATAGATAGATAGATAGATAGATAGATAGATAGATAGATAGATAGATAGATAGATAGATAGATAATGATTCAAATGTAAATAGATAGATTGTATATAATTCAAATGTAAAATGCTTAAAATTACAGATTAAAATCACTGTCCAAAATCCATCAAAATCCTGAAATTTGGCAATGATAATTAATATATTACAGGTATTTATTCTGCTACCCAGAAAGCCTTTGCTAGCTTTGGTCCATTAAAACCACTATTCATCAGAATGCATTGATTAATAAAAAAAAAAAAGGTGCCACCAAATCAAATGCTGGTGCGACCAACTGAGAAAGTTGGTAGCACCAGTTCAACCAGTGGAAAAGTTAGTCTGGAGCCCTGTCATTGGTTCAAAATAGCAGTGTAAGTTTCCAGCCTTAAAGGGATACTCCACTTTTTTTTGGAAATAGGCTCATTTTACCACTCCCCCAGAGTTAAACAGTTGAGTTTTACCGTTTCCGAATCCATTCAGCTGATTTTCTGATATTTAGAAGAATATCAGTAACCAGACATTTTCTGGTCTCATTGACTTCCATAGTAGGAAAAAATATACTATGGTAGTCAATGAGACCAGATACTGTCTGTCTGGGGGAGTTGTAAAATGAGCCTATTTCCAAAAATAGTGGAGTATCCCTTTCAGGCCTTTGCACACTTGAGTTTGCACACTATTCGTGATTCGGTGGCTCTGAATTGTCAAAACGCCATTCAACCTGCTTGCTACGGATGCGAAAAATGCAGAAAATCGAACCCTATTCGATTTTTTTTTTTTGACGGACGAAAGTTTCGGAGGTAGTGATTGCCATAACGTGGGGTCGTATTTATTTGTTAACGTGCAAAAATTTTGAATTTCGGACTCGGTGTGCAAGGGCCTTTACACTTAATCCACTTAAAATTAAGATAAAATTCAATGAAACCAATTGGGACACAAAATAGCTGACGCTAAATAAAACAATCAGTGAAATTATACATGATTTTAAAATGTTTAAATACTGATCTTTATTATTTTCATCATTGCATATAAGATCATCTTACACACACATACATACATACATATATATATATATATATACACACACACACACACAGTATGTGTGTAAGATGATGTAAGATGATTATTTCAAATTAGCCAAGCACATTTAAAAGCAAGTGGTTAACAACAATACAAGACGCCGAGTTAATGTTCCACTTGGTTTACCCAGGGGTAAACAGTGAAAGACAAACAGAGCGAGACGCTTGAACACAGCCGACATGGATAAACGGGCAGCCCTGATTCATACCATCACTCCGTCTGTGATGATAGCATTAGCTTAGTCATTCAAATGATGAATCAGGCTAATGGGTGACATTAGCGTTAAAGCAGACAGCAGAAATGCTATTGTGAGCAAACCTAATGCAGTTTAGCCTGACTCCTGACTACGCCCAGAGTAGCTAAAGATTCAGCAGTCGAGGCATCAACCTTGAGGTAGGCAGATATTTAATGAACATTTAAAACCTATTTGATATGATTTTGTCGGCAATATAAAATTACAAAAACAGTGTAAAAGTTGCTTTTATTTTAATGCACTAATTATTTGGCCATTACATTTCCTAAAGACTATGCCAGCAGGCTAATTTCACACTCCGTGCTCATGTCAAGACTCAAGAGTACGAGAGCAGGGCTTGTTTAAACCCATCTCTGATTTTAACCAAAAGACTAAAATAAGCAACTGGAAAGTTTGTTTTGAAGCATATCAAATCATTGGTTGAAAACACATTCAATTATACTACTGTGTGTTTGTGTCACCGTTTGCCATTGAACTTTGCTGTTTTGAAATGGTTAAATTGTTATATTTGAGTCTGTCTTGTTTCCAGGAAGCATTGAGGCAGGCCTATAAATAAACACAAGTGAGTTACTTACCCAGCATGATAAGAGTGGTCGTCCCCTGCTCGTTTCCACTGGGGTAAGTCGCGTACTCGCAGATGTACCTGCCAGCATCAGCCATCCTCAGTTTGTCGATCCTAATGGATGGGTTCTCCAGGGAGCCTTGTGTGAACCTAACCCGGCCTTCAAAATCTTTATTGGGGAAACTGGCTCCATATGTGGGGTGGAATACAGCAATGTTGTGCCTGTCCCCCTCAACACGCTCAAACATCCACGAAACCTACGAACCAGAAAGAAACAGGGAATTAATCCTTGCATGGCATTGCTTTAACATACAACATGATGCCAGCCATCTGCTGGTTGTTTAAGCTCAAAATTAACCATATGGATGGCGATCACATTGGACAATTACCGGGCCTGTGCTGAACTATCACTACATCTTACATTTCTTTAACACGTACAGATGTTTCGCTGATTGCCAATAATTAATATTCATGTATGCACCGAATAGCGTTGTTGTGAATTCTGCATATTTAAAGATGCACTCATGTATTATCATCAAGCAGGCAGACATAGATTTTATCGAAAACTGCGATGATGACTTCTGATAACCTTGAAAGCATAAGTTTAGAATGGTGGTATCATTT
>CM075878.1:26586515-26814015 GCA_038021265.1 Cyprinella venusta | reverse complement strand
CTAATGATGTTTATATCTGTCACAATAATGCAAGAACGCATTTTAGACCAGGTATAAACTTTACACAGACAACCATGAAGAAAAACAGCCATAAAGCAATGTTTGTTAATGTCTATAGCACCCCTAGTGGAAAGGCTAAGAGTACAATGCAGTGCCACATTTGAAGAACACACAATGCGCACAAAATCGCAGTCGTACCTCATTGCAGTACACGAGATCCAGGGGACGGAGTCAGATCCAGATCTGAGGGGTGGAGTTAGGTAGGTTTAGGGGTGGGTTTAGGGATCAGGGGGTGGAGCTGGGTAGGTTTAGGTATATGTAAGGTGGGTGAAGTTGGGTAGGTTTAGGGGTGGGTTTAGGGATCAGGAGGTGGAGCTGGGTAGGTTTAGGTATATGTAAGGTGGGAGGAGTTGGATCTGGATCTGAGAGGTGGAGTTGGGTAGGTTTAGGGGTGGGTTTAGGGATCAGGGGGTGAATCTGGGTAAGGTGGGAGGAGATGGATCCGGATATGAGGGGTGGACTTGGGTACGTTTAGGGGTGGGTTTAGGGATGAGGGGAATGTTTCTTGAGCAGAAAATCAACCTCTCTTGTAATTCAATCACGACTAATGGCGAAAGGATGCGGCCAGATCTGTTGAGGGCGTGGCTATCGGTGAACCACCTCTCAGAGAATCACATTCAAATCGGCCTCCATTTTGTTTGCAACACCCATCCTCCAACGATCCAATCAATTCCCGAAGGACGAAATCAAGCCCTGGCCTACATTTTTTCTATTTTCAGGAGCCGTTTCACAAGGAAAAAACGGCAATCTCAACTTCCGTTTCATGCCAACTTTAACATCCGTGGAACATTTCAATAGAACGTACAGTTCTTTATGGTGGAAAAAGGTTCTTTAGATTATTAAAATGGTTCTTTTAAGAGCTGATGACTGAAAGATTCTTTGGGGAGCCAAAAACGCTTCTTCAGTGGCATTGTAGCAAAAAAAAACTTTTAAGGATGTGCATTTTTTAAATTGCAATAATATTTCATAATATTACTATTTTCACTGTATTTTTGAGCATAAGAGACTTCAAAAACATTTAAAAAATCTTACTGACCCCAAACTTCTGAACAGCTTTGGTAGTGTTAATGTTTTGATATAGTTGTTCAACACAATTTATGTCTTTTGACAGTTTCTCTATACAGACATTATAAAGATTTATATGGAGGACAATATTAAAAAATATCCTCTGCCATAGAAGCCGATTTCCCTTTAGCTTTTTTTTATGTACTAAAAATTTCATACACATTCATTTACCTCTAAACTTTTCATTCTCATTACAAGAACTCCCGCTGCATCGCTATTTGTATTTGACAAATAATCTTTGACTAATGCATTTGTTCTGGGTATTTACATTCAAGTTCCAATTAACATGCCATTCATACAAGGATAGAGGTATGCGAAGGCATGCACATATCTCAGTGTGCTTAGCGCACACGTCCGTATCCAGGGCTCTCATGTCAAGAAGTGTGTGTTTTCACTATGCGAGGAGCCTGTGTGTGACTCAATGTAGCAGAATTTCCCCTGAAGGAACACAATGGCCTGTCAGACCAGCTCTGTGGTATAAGAAACACAAAGCATTTATTCACTCACCTCGCTCCCTTTACCTCTCTCTCTCGCTCAGCTCCGCTCCTCTTTTGTTTCCTTCTATCTTTGGCTCATAACTCTATTTCCCTCTCTGCCTCCATACACAACAAATGAGTCATCGGGTGGAATGTAGTTGTACGATGTTTTAGTCATTCGTTTTTCATAGGGTCAATGAATGAACGCCATGGGTTCAAAAAGAAGGAAAAATATGAGAACAATAAAGAAAAGAACCAACATGGTTCAAATATCTGTCTCATTTGCATGCATATCCAGCATGCTTCACCCCCTTCCTTTGTGTTCAAGTGTTTCTGTTCATATTCCTGTACTGATCTACTATTTGCACTGGTTTTAATACCTCTGAAACAGTCGGGGTGTCTGCGCACTGCTGATACGCTTTACTTAAGGATGACAAACGAACCAAAGGACCACAACAGGCTCTTCAATAAAACAAAAACACATTTAAGGGGCAGAAGCAATTTACCAAAAGCACACGAGCTTGCTTTATAAACTTAATGCAAAGCTCATCTGTGCTTAAATAACGTGTGAAATCCACCTCAGACTCATTAATCTATTCATATATACGCACCGCAGGGATGACTCTGCCCTGGGGCGTTACCTATTTGCACACTAACTGGCATAAATGTTTAATTTTAGGTATATATTTAGGTGGAACTTTAAAGGATTAGTTCCCCCAGTAATTAAAATTCGGTCTTTCTGTCACTATTTACTCACCCTGAAGCCATTCCCGTGCATCTTTCTTTCCTCCGTAGAGGATTTGATCAATTTTAAAATGTAACTGCTCCAAAAAAAAAAAAAAAACAATATGTAATCGATGAAGACTGAAGCTATTAAACTTCAAAAACCAAAAAGAATCATTAAACTGTCAATATGACTCCTTATATTTTAAGTTTTCTGAAGCCATACAATAGCCTCGCTCTAAAATAGTAGGATTGTTCATAAATTCACAAAACAGGTAGCATGGTCCAGTTTGTACTGCATCAAATCGTTTTTTTGACCAGAGCTGGTGCCAGTAAAGCACTAAAGAGGGGCCAACATTTTCAAAAATTCGACTCCTCGATATCAATGAAGCAATATGTGTCAAATATGCCAATCAAAATGTGACTTTGTTAAATAGACTGGCCTTGAAGGCATAGCTCACCAAAAAAATGAAATTTCTGTCATCATTTACTCACCCTCAAGTTCCAAACCTGTATGACTTACTTTCTTCTGCTGAACTTGAAGAATATGGGTAACCAAACAGTTGATGGGCCCTATTGACTTCCATAGTACTTTTTTTCATACCAAAAAAAAATAATGTGGATGGTGTATGAGCAGTATTCGCAACTACTGTAGACACAATGCTTTTATGGTGCTTTTGCATCCTTATCCATTAGTCTTCAAAATTGCTCCTTGTGTGTTCCCCAGAAATTTTGCAATTTGAAAACACCACACAAATTTAATGGAGGTTAGAGCCAACTCAACAATAATTGGATTGTCTTTTCAGTATGCCGTATTTCACACCATATTTTGAGCAATACTTCCTTGGAAAAAAATGTCTTTGACAAGAGAAATAATTTAACTGACAAGGCCATAATACACATTCAAGAACTTGTCAGTTCAGCCTGTTTTCAAATACTTCTTTCATTATCAAAAAAAAAAAAATCTACTTGCACTAAGCCTCAATTTCTTTTCTCTCCCAGTCCCAGACGTCCTTGTCTATCTAAAGTCACATGATGCACAAAATAACAACAATTAAGGGGGAAAAGCCATTTATCAAACCACACGCATCATGCTTGCTGTAGGCTAACGTACGGCATATTGCAGGTTAGAGGACCCAACGAGTCAATGTATAAAAAAACAATATAGGAACTAGATTTTCTTATATATATATATATATATATATATATATATATATATTAGGGCTGTCAAAACGATTAATCGCGATAAATCGCATCCAAAATAAAAGTTTGTGTTTACATAATATATGTGGGTGCACTGTGTATAATTATATATATATAAATACACACACATGCTTGTATATATTTAAGAAATATTTTCATGTATATTCTGTATATAGATTTATATATAATTTATATTATATATATAAATATTTTATATATAAATAATATTTTTTTCTTAAAAATACATGCATGTGTGTTTTTTATATATATATATAATTATACACAGTGCCCCCACAAATATTATGTAAACAAAAACTTTTATTTTGGATGTGATTAATCGCGATTAATCATTTTGACAGCCTTATATATATATATATATATATATATATTTCTTATATAAATTATATATTTTCTTAAAATATACTTATAAATTCGCTATAGAAGCTTCTGGAGTTGTTTTTGTGAGAAAATTTTACTTCCGCGTCTGAAAATGGGCGTGGCGGGCGTGACGTAACGAGCGGTCAATTCAAACAACAGGAAAACAATGGATCGCTGAGGAAACCAGACCGTTTCTGGTCTCATTGACTTCCATAGTATATATTTTTTTCCTACTATGGAAGTCAATGAGACCAGAAACTGTCTAGTTACTGATATTCTTCTAAATATCAGAAAATCGGCTGAATGGATTCAAAAACAGTAAAACCCAACTGTTTAACTCTGGGGGAGTGGTAAAATGAGCCTATTTCCAAAAAAAGTGGAGTATCCCTTTAAGTAAAAGCTCTCTTTATCGTTTGTTGATGTCAAAACCCCAGAACATCCAAAACATCTAAAAAATAAATACGTATACTATTCAGGGAGTGACTGTTCAGTCTGTTGTGTAATGAAATATCTTCACATTATCAGCAGCTTTATCTACATTCCTCTCAGCCAGCCTCATTTCTCCTACGTGCGTGCGAGACAGGGACGTGCCGACTTCTGAGGGTTCTCGCGGCTTCCCCAAGGTCAATCATGAACGGTGAAGTATTTCTAGAACTCGTTCTTGAGCCCGTTCCACTCGTGTATGTGTCAAAGCCTCAAAGACGCCACCGGAGGCGTTGGACCACGGGGTGAGGATGGAAAATAATTAGCACAGCGAGAGTGCGACATGAGGGCACGCAGCACGCGCTTTTAGAATCTCACAGGAACGTGTTTCTTCCCGCCGCCCGAGTGACCGTTACGAGTCTGAATCTCGGATGAAGTCTCTCAGTCATTATAATGACTCCGCTAAAATAAGACACTCCTTGAAGTCCCCGAGTGGTGAAAATCAAGCTTTTAATGTTGTTTATGTCTATGTTGTGTTTATTTTTTTAAATATGCTTTAAAGGGATACTCCACTTTTTTTGGGGAAATAGGCTCATTTTACAACTCCCACAGAGTTAAACAGTTGAGTTTTACCGTTTTCGAATCCATTCAGCCAATGTTTTGATATTTAGAAGAATATCAGTAACCAGACAGTTTCTGGTCTCATTGACTTCCATAGTTGGAAAAAAATATACTATGGAAGTCAATGAGACCAGACTGTTTACTGACATTCTTCTAAATATCAGAAAATCGGCTGAATGGATTCGAAAACGGTGAAACTCAACTGTTTAACTCTGGGGGAGTGGTAAAATGAGCCTATTTCCCAAAAAAGTGGAGTATCCCTTTAAGACAAACCATGTGCAAATTCATAACTCAACACCACTGCACAGTATTTTCTCCTTAAAACTGAACCAAAGACAGTCTCAAAAACACATTTATGGTGGCTCTGATATCAAACTACATTGTAACCAGTTCAGCAAAGTTGAGGATCTCCGAGCTGGTGTCAGTGTGTGTCGGCGGAGATAATTTGCATATTCATAGAACTGTGTATACTAAACGAGGCAAGGGTGTAGAAGGCCTAGACTTCTTGTCCGTCGCTTAATAAACTTATGGTTGAGCCACTGAAGTCACTTGGACTATTTCGACTATGTGTTTACTAACTTTTCTGGGCCGACAAGTTTCAATCCCATAGAGGCCATTGGAGGAATGATCCAGCTCTCAGATTTAATCAAAAATATCTTAATTTGTGTTCCTAAGATCTAACGGGGTTGGAACAACATAAGTAATTAGTGACTGACAGAATTTTAATTTTTGGGTGAACTAACCCTTTAAGGGATAAAACCATTGACTATACCATACGGACTATACCACCGTAATTTTCTCCTCATTAAAAAGTTTTACACCAAGTAGGCCCACTTTTGAAAAACATGATTAATGACCAATACAACTAGTTCTGCCCCAGTAACTCCCCTGAAACTGGCCTTTCTTCACTTGTGGAATGAATAAATAAATCATTGATCAGGGCTAGGGGTGTGACGTTATTATAAAGCTATGAGGCCGACGGTTATAGTTGAACGCTGTCATTAGAACTCTATAACCGCAAAAACCGTGCTATTAAAATATTTTTTACAAACATTTTGGTGCTTCGGAGGCTGCTACTGCTGGGACGAGTTGCATAAACTGCTAAGTCTAGTCTTAAAAGTTAGTCATCCAATTTTTTTTCTTCAAGACTGTTGATACTTTTAAAAGTTAAAGTCATTGGTCTAATTTGATACCGAACAGTAAGACTAATCACCCCTAACTAACTGCTAGTTGTTCAAGCTAGTTCTTAAGACACTGTCTTAACATAATGGCTATGTTGAGAGGTCTGCGACCCCAACATACTCGAGCACACCACACGAGCGCGAAGGTGCGCGTTGGGTGCACAAGACCGGCAAGACCCCATTTCGCTTGGCTTTGTGCATGGCTTTTTTTTGTAACAGCCGAATTTGCCCGAGCATGTACGTATCACCACACCGGCACGCAGTTTGCGTGTCTAAATTGTAAAGTTCATTGCAAAGTTTTTTTTGTTTAGGTTTTGTTTACTGAGTGTTTAATGGACATTCACTCGCTTGCTGTTCATTTTAAATAAAAGTAGAGTGAGTAGCTAATCAGTGTTGTTGTCCTGTAAGTCGTCCTATAACAGACGAACGGTAATTCAACCGAACATCCTATTAAATAAAATAATGAAATTACTGTATTTTTTTTACTTTTACACACATTAGAGGACCTCTCGTGAATCTAGTCAGTAGTTATATTTTATGTAGCCAGTTTTAGTTAATGTTTATTGGAAGATAACGTGACCAACACACTTCACTAAAGTTATGGATTTATATAATAAATCATTTTATTAATAAGAAACTTGGTGTTAATACGATTTTTTTTAAATGTTTTTAAAGTATCTTATGCTCACCAAGGCTGCCTAAATACAGTCAAAACAGTAATATTGTGAAATTATTCCTGAGATGGCAAAGCTTAATTTTATGCATCATTACTCCAGTCTTCAGTGTCACATGATCCTTGAAAAATCATTCTAATATGCTCAAGAAACATTTCTTATTATCAGTTTTGATTATCGATGCTGCTTAATCGAAAATGTTTCAGTTTTTCAGGATTCTTTGATGGATGAAAAGTTCAAAAGAACACCATTTAACCCTAGAACCATATTCTGGACAAATGTGGGCAAAATAGTTTTGATTTATTTTTTTAAAAAACTTCCTGAACACACAATTTGTTTTGACTCAATTCTACAATGTTAAGTGGGTGAAAAAAAACCCTCCTTAATCTTGTATTTGGGTCATAAATGGGCACACATAGAAATGAATGGGAAAAATCGTAATTTAGAGCATTCAAAAATAAGTCAAAAAAAAGACACCAGGTGACAGCAAAGTTACTTCATCTTTAGCTCTAAGAACTTATTGGAATGATATTTTAATGTAGTTAAAAAAAAATAAATAAATAAAACTACATAGTAATCAATTTAAATTGAAATAATTTATATAGAAAAATATGGTACTTTTTGAAGTAAATAAATTCAAAAATACCGCCAAAATTAAAAAAAACACCATAAATGGATAGACAAAACTTTATCAAAGACAGTAATATAACATTGATAATAAATAAAAATTAGAATCACACCTGAGTCCTCTGTGCCCACATTTGTCCACAATTACAGGATTAATTTGTTGAATAAAAGTATTTTTATTGTTGAATAAATGCGCTTTTTTCATTTTAGTTTTTTAATGGCGTGATGCAACAGTCACGCTGCAGGTGTCATTGAAAATCAAACCTTGCCATATCGACACATTTACACAAAATAAACAAAAATACAGAGTTACATTTTAAATAACTAACCTTAAAATGGCTATTCTAATATTTCCCTCATATTTGTTACAAAAGATATAGAAGAACTAAAGTGGACAGCCAACACCACATAAACCAGTATCAAAACTGTGTGGTTCTAAACTGCACTCAAGCACTTCATTTTTAACAGTTCACATTAGAGCCACCACATTTAAAATAATTGTATGCTAGAAAATAGCATTTAAACTCATTAAAAATGCATTTAGTGTTACACTGCATAAAATAAACAACTGTAGAAAAGCTAAAGGCCAAACGAGGACGTAAACTCCCGCACAAATAAAGAGCCACCGATGATCTGTAACAGCAGTTTAACTCAGTAATAATTACAAATTATGTAACCTGACTGAGTTAAAAGTTTCCAATGTTTCAATGGCCGTAATATGAATAAGTACAGTTCTTTAGGAAGGAAATGCATAATAATAATGGGCACCAACCTATACTGTCTCTTAAATGTGACAAGTTATTTTCCAACAGTAAGTTATATTGCGAGTTATATTCTTTAATCTCCAAATGGCCCGGAGGTGTAAAAGGTCACCGTGGCAGCAGAGGGGAAGAGCGCATGAGGTGAAGAAAGGGAGGCGCTGGAGTTTGAAGGCAGGCATGTGATGGGAAAGTAGTGAGTGGAGCTTGTTATAATCCAGGTGTGAAAACATACGCGTACTCACTCGTGAACCCAATGACCTCTTGCGTTCCCTGCAGGCACGGCGATGGTATCCGTGCCATAATAAAGAAGACCTTGAATGTGTGTGTGTTGATCATCGCACACACCTCCAAGCTCACTGAATCCATTAGCCCTGCTGATTGTATGATTGGAGCAAAATGGCTGCTGAGAGGACTTATGTAAAGGTGGCCCGGCTAACCTCTCTTCGTACATTTCCGTCCCTCTCTGGTACTCTTATTATTCTCTTCATTTCGACCATCCTTTACAGCTCTAACGTTCTCACTCTGTTGAATGAGAAATTGTGAAACAAATTCCACGTACGGCTACTGTCTCTCACTACCTAGTAATCTTCTATCCTTTATAAACCCACTCTGTTTCTGTGTCTCTCACTCACACACCCCCTGTCAAACGTACGCCAGGGGACACACCCTCATCCAGGCATAAAACACTAGCTCGGAGTGAGCACACACACCGCCTAAAGCTGTGTGTTCCCTCTCAGACATCAAGCAGATCTTTTCTCCTTCTTTATCACATCTCCTGCATCTTTATTTTCCCTCCTCCCGTCCCTTTATTTTTTCAAGGTCACCTTGTGTCTTCCTCTCAAGCATCCCTCCATATTTCTCCCTCTTTCATCTCTATAGTTCCTCTATTCATGCCTGTCTACCTGCATCTCCTTTCCGCATCTCAATTTTTTGATTCTTTTCACTTTCACTTCACTTTCATTTCACTTTACGGTTCATTCTTTTATCTTTTGTTAGCTTTGCGCCTTTCATCCAGGGCCTGCTAAGATAGCCCCTTTCTCTAAAACAGGAAGTGTGCCATTAGGTTTCCATGCGACTAAGTGGAACTCGGTTTCCTGGGCACTCTCATCTCCTCCTCCACTGAAACTCTGCTCATTCTGTTTTTGTACACTTCAGTTTGGTTCTTCTAAAGCCTACTTAGTCGCCTAGTCGTCCACTGTCTACTTAGTGTTATGAAGGTAGTCACTTGAATGTCGTTCCCTATCAACGGCAAAACAAGTCTTACAAGTTGAATTTTTAAAGTTGTACGACGATGTGTGCGCTTTTTTAAGTCGGAATCTCATTCTAATGGTGTGTTCACACCGAACGTGAATTTAATTATTTGCGCGAGTAGATTACATACAAAGTCAATGCAAAGACGAGTAGACGCAATCACGCCGGACGTTGCGAATGACGCGAATTGGGCGACACGTTTGCCGTGAAAGTCTTCTGCGCAAGTTGAAAAATTTGAACTCGAGCGAATGTTCAAGCGTCTAACTAGACGTGATATACGCGTATTTGACGCTCCATTCACGTTCGGTGTGAATTCGGGTTATTCCGCTGTTGTGAATTTTTAAAGTTGTACGACGATGTGTACGCTTTTTATAAGTCGGAATCTCATTCTAATGGTGTGTTCACACCGAACGCGAATTTAATTATTTGCGCGAGTAGATTACATACAAAGTCAACGCATAGACGCATCCTTCACGCTGGGCGTTGCGAATGACGTGAATTGAGCGCTATTTGCCGCTAAAGTCTTCTGCGCAATTTGAAAAATTTGAACTCGAGCGAATGTTCAAGCGTCTAACTGGACGTGATAGACTCGTATTTGACGCTCTATTCGCGTTCGGTGTGAACACACCATTAGGGTTATTCCGCTGTTGTGAATTTTTTAAGTTGTACGACGATGTGTACGCTTTTTATAAGTCGGAATCTCATTCTAATGGTGTGTTCACACCGAACGTGAATTTAATTATTTGCACGAGTAGATTACATACAAAGTCAATGCAAAGACGCGAATAGACACATCCTTCACGCCGGGCGTTGCGAATGACGTGAATTGAGCGACGCATTTGCCGCTAAGTCTTCTGCGCAAGTTGAAAAATTTGAACTCGAGCGAATGTTCAAGCGTCTAACTAGACGTGATAGACTTGTATTTGACACTCTATTCGCATTCGGTGTGAACACACCAATAGGGTTATTCCGCTGTTGTGAATTTTTAAAGTTGTACGACGATATAAGTCGGAATCTCATTCTAATGGTGTGTTCACACTGAACGCGAATTTAATTATTTGCGCGAGTAGATTACATACAAAGTCAATGCAAAGACGCGAATAGACGCATCATTCACGCCGGGCGTTGAGAATGACGCGAATTGGGCGACGCTTTTGCCGCGAAAGTCTTCTGCGCAAGTTGAAAAATTTGAACTCGAGCGAATGTTCAAGTGTCTAACTAGACGTGATAGACTCGTATTTGACGCTCTATTCACGTTCGGTGTGAACACACCATTAGTGTTATTCCGCTGTTGTGAATTACTTTAACAGCACATTTCCTGGTGAAAAACTACATTACCAAAGATCAATGAAATCATTGCCAAAATCATACCAATGAAATCTCCAATCAGAGAATCAAAACAAGCAAAGTGAGACTCTGTAATATACAGTCTCATATACACAATCAACATCTTTAAAACAATGGTTTATTGTAATTCCATTATGTAATTTGCAGTGCTTCATGGGATTGTAGTTCTTTCTCTCAATTACAGTACATACTCAATGAATCGCAACACAGTCTTGTAATTTTCATGAATTTCATATTGTTTGTAATGGTGCAAAGATGGTTGGTTTCATTCATGGTTTGTAAATCTTAAACGAAACAATCTCTATGGGAAAAATAAATCCTTTTAAAAACCAATGCCACAGAAAAAGTGGATAGGCGATTATTCCCTCTAAAGAGTTTGATAGCAGAATTTTGCTAAGCTAACACTGCAATACTATAAGTGAAAACAGATAAAACATTAAAACAACTCATATAGCATGGCTTTAAATATCAATTCTTTTTTCAATCGATTAATCTATAAACTATATTTCCGATTAATCGATTAATCTAGCATTTATAGTAATCTATATAATAATCTAGAAAATAATCTAGCAATTTTTCTGATTAATCGATTACTATTCGATTATACCAATAAATAATAACCATTAAACCATCTCTGGGCAGTTTAAAAGGTTAGTTCACCCAAATAAGAAAATTGAGTCATTAAGTACTCACCCTCATGCATTCCAATCCCGTAAGACTTTCGTTCATCTTCGGAACACAAATGAAGGTTTTTTGATGAAATCTAAGAGCTTTCAGTCCCTGCTTTGGGAGCAATTTACACATTCAAGGTCCAGAACGATAATAAAGGCATAATTAAAGTAGTCCATGTGACTCCAGTGGTTTAACCTTAGTTTTATGAAGCAAAGTGAGTGCTTTGTTTGCACAAAAACAAAAAAAAACATAATTTACCACTATATTAATAAAAAAATAATTATCCAAAGCGCGTTACATGGAACAACTTCCGGTCTTGATTCAACAACACGATTGCAAGTTAATATTTTTGTAAATAAAGTGATAAAAAAAATTGCTTGCTTCATGAAATTGAAGTTAAACCATTGGATTCACACGATGACTTTAATGATGTCTTTTTTATCATTCTGGACCTTGAACATGTAAACTGCGTTGCTCCCAATGAAAGGACTGAAAGCTCTCAGATTTCATCAAAAATATCTTAATTTGTGTTCGGAAGATAAACGCAAATCTTATGGATGTGGAAGGATATGAAGGTGAGTGATCAATGACAGAATTTTCATTTTTGGGTGAGCTATCCCTTTAAGAGATGTTTTTGCAGGGACTTTTGGCCAAAAATATGATATCCTCGAAGGCAAATAAATCGCCTCCGTGCGCTGCCTTCAAATCCTCAGCTTATAGGTTTTCTTATTGTATTGACACTGGATTATGAACACACAAGCATGTGTGTACATCACTTAAAGTATCGTGTTTATTTTCTATAAACCGTAACAGGTCACTTCACGCAAATTGTCTTTCCCGCATTGTACATTTATTTGTGTGAATCACTTAAAGTGAGAGTTTTGTTACGTGACAGAGGTTATGGGTACGCCCACTGGAAGTGTCTGTGGTGCACTAGATTATGGCTGTTTTGCGCGTGTATGTGTGAGATAGGCATGCATTTCGCCATCCTCCCCGAGGACCACGAAACGGCAGCAACAGCAGTCGCAGCCCCATCTTTTTTCCCCAGGAGATGTTGTTCATATGTGTCTGTCTGTGCACATGTGCGGCAGGGGCCCATTTCTTCATCCCCAAGTGAGAGCGCCTGAAATGGAGACAAAAAGCCCTCCTGCCTTCTTGCGGTCTTTACATTCGCGGCACATGAATTATTTCCCATAAACCTCATGCACTGATTTTGTTTTCCATGAATGCGTATGCATTCTTTGGCTTGTTTCATAAATTCTCACGGCTGTTTTCCACACAGAAAGCAGAGGTTGGCTGCACGAACCTTCTACTTCTACATGTAAGCCATGTATTATTGATGCAACTGTTTGAAAGAGGGGGAGACAGCCACTCCTTTCTTATTAAATTATTGACAGGCAACATTTACGCTGCCGGCACCTGACCCGAGGAGGAGGAGAAACTGATGAGCCGGGAGGGAAAGAGGAGGAGAGATTGTAAAGCAGAATTAGAGAAGACAATGATGCCTGTTTTAAGGATCATTAGGATTCTGCAAGCAATCGAACTTTTCTTTTATTTAGAGGATCCAAAGTGGACATTTGCCAAATCCCGACTGAGAGTGAAAATTGGCTTTGCCAAATAAAAGAGTAGTTGCCAGTTGGCAGGTAACTCTATTTAAAATTGGAACTGCAAGATGCTACATGGTTTTAGACTGACTCTGATGTAAGAGATGTGCACAGTTAAAATTAAATCTACTAGATAAAGCCAAGAAAATGCACTTATAACTAGAAGCAAATACATCTGCATTGTTTAAATTAGGGCTGTCAAACGATTAATCGCGACTAATCGCATCCAAAATAAAAGTTTGTGTTTACATAATATATGTGGGTGCACTGTGTATAATTATTTTATATATGTAAATACACACACATGCTTGTATATATTTAAGAAATATTTTCATGTATATACTGTATACATTTTTATATAATCTATATTATATATAAAAATATTTTATATATAAATAATATTTTCTCTTAAATATACAGTACATGCATGAGTGTGTATTTTTGGGCTGTCAAACGATTAATCGCGATTAATCAGATATAAAATAAAAGTTTGTGTTTTTTTATATTTTATATTATATTTATCATTTATATTATATATAAATATTTAATATATAAATAATATTTTTTCTTAAATATACATGCATGTGTGTGTATTTTAGGGCTGTCAAACGATTAATCGCGATTAATCACACTTAAAATAAAAGTTTGTGTTTTTTATATTTTATATTATATTTATAATTTATATTATATATAAATATAAATATTTTATATATAAATATTTAATATATAAATAATATTTTTTCTTAAATATACATGCATGTGTGTGTATTTTAGGGCTGTCAAACGATTAATCGCGATTAATCGTATTCAAAATAAAAGTTTGTGTTAATATATGTGGGTGCACTATTATTTTGTATATATATATATATATATACACAGTATATATATAAATACACACACATGCATGTATACTTAAGAAAAAAATATTATTTATATATAAAATATCAATTTTTATATATAATATAATTTATACATAAATCTATATACAGTATATACATGGAAATATTTTTTAAAATATATACAAGCATGTGTGTGTGTATTTATATATATAAAATAATTATACACACCGAACCTACATATATTATGTAGAGACAAACTTTTATTTTGAATGCGATTAATCGCAATTAATTGTTTGACAGCCCTAGTATTATATATATATACACATACATACACACAAAATAATTATACACAGTGCACCCACATATATTATGTAAACAAACTTTTATTTTGGATGCGATTAATCGCGATTAATCATTTCACAGTCCTAGTTTAAATGATTACATAGTAAATTGGTGGGTGGGAAAGCATATCATTTTGGACCCTGCAAGGACATGTTCAAGCCATTTTTGCCATTAGAAGATGGAGTTGTAAATGGGCACTGAGAAGAGCAAGAAGGAGATGGGCAAGACAGACAGATAAAGAACAGCTGCCAATGAAATGAGGCTGTACAGTGTAGAGGGGGAAGAGAAGGAAAACACTGAAAAGAAAGAGAGAGGAGCTGCAGGAGATGGCAAAGGAGCTAAAGAATGAGGTGAAAGAGGTGGAACAGAGAGATCGGAGCTGGGGGTGCAGGAATTGCCGGGCATGAGAGCAGAAGGGAAAGATAATAAAAGAATAAAGATGCAGGTGAAATGAGAAAATGGGGAGTGAGTGAGAGAACACTGATGCAGAGGTGAGGGGGAGAGCCAATCTGTAAAAGGTGAACAGGTGGAGGAGAGAAAACTGTGAATGAGGGGAAGAGAGCATGCCAGGGGAGAAGGGAAGAAAGAAGAAGAGCTGAGAACGAGAGCAAGTGGATTAGAGCTGCACAATATATCATTACCACTTTGGATATAGTGATTTGGGAGAATACCAAGCATGAAAGTGTGTTTGCATTATTATTTCCATTTCCTGGAAGAGAAAGACATTTTTTAAAATATTCAATGTAAATTTAGTTCCCTTTTAGAGCAACCCTAGCATTAAGATGACTTTGGCGCTATCAGACAGGGACAAAAAGCCAGAAAAACTCAAAATTAGATTTCACGGGGTCTTTAACCCTTTAAGAGCACTATCCATAGAAGCAGGACGCTCTGAAGAGCTCTTTTCCCTTAAGAGCGCATGTTAGATTGAGTGGCTGTAAGCACATAACGATAGCAGATCCCAAGCTGTAAGCGTTCATGCATAGAAATGAGCGGGTAAAGTAAATACTTGAAAAAAAAAAGTTTGAACAACCTCTACAAATGATACTTTGTTAGGCATAATAAACTAATTATGCATGATTTCTCCATCTTTCATGCTGTTCGAAGCCAAGCTTCCCTTGTAGCATATTAAATGACTATAGTGTAGATTTATAATATCATGAGAATACCAGCTCATTGATATTGGCAAGAATAGACACTCATAAATATAAAGGTTCAAAAAGAGTTTTCGCAGTGATGCGATAGAAGAATAATTCGTTTAAAGGCCGTGTTGCAGGGTTCATTTTTCAACGAATCTGTGCAATTTGCTTGTTGCTAATAAACATTTAAACTGTTATCCATTGTATTTTATGTTGTTGGGTCTCACAAAACGGAATAAAATACGAAAAAGTAGGCACTATCTTACAGCGGTTTGCAACAATTCTCCTTTCCCCCACAATGCATTGCATTACGTCACCTTGGGGAGAGAATTTCCAAAGCCCAACTTGTTGAGAGCGACGAGTGGTAGATGAGAGTATTCAGATAGCTAGATAAATGCATAGATATAGAGAGATAGATATGGATAGACAGACTAGATATATAGATAGACAAGTACAGAGAGAGATAGGCAGATAGCATAACGTTAGCAGATATCGCTAACGTTAGCAGCTACATAGAAATATATAGTAGATTCAATGCTATCTCACAACCAATTCGTACGAATTCATACGAGTGATTAAAAAGTGGCTAATTCGTACTAATTCATACGACCTCACTCGTACGAATTTGTACGATTTGTCTAAACCCATGTGATGGGTAGATTTAGGGGCGGGGTCAGGGGTAGGTCATTCCTACGAATTCATACGAATTGGCCAATTTGTAAAATATGTACGATTTAGCAAAAATTGTACTAATTCGTATGAGTGAGGTCGTACGAATTGTTACGAATTAGCCACCTCGTAAAATTTGTACGAATTCCCGTGAGATCGGGTTGGTAGATTATAGGTGCCCGCGCCTCTCTCTCTCTCTCTCTCTCTCTCACACACACACACACAATACGAATACATGTATAATTCCACCCCTAATAGCTAGCATGATGCTTTCTATTTCTAGATGACAAAGACACACTTTACCAGTACTACGACACTATGACAAAGGTTACCGGTACTTATCTGAACTACCGTCATGATCATGTACTGCCACTAGATCTAAAGAAAACGTTGATTTTCACTCTGTGCTATTCAGTGGTCGTGAACAAATATGTGTAGTTATTGTGCACTGCTGCTCGTAAGTTAAAACGGATTGCCATAGCTCGTAGACTAGCTCCAGTGCTCATTGCTGCGTTGCTAAATGATAGCAACTCACCAGGACACTTCAACTCTCCACTCATTCTCCTCGGCATTTAATTGGCTTTGACGGCCTTCAGTTCTTGGCAATTCTTCATTTGCCCTCTCACGTCTAGCAGGTTCAAAATTATACGGCTGCGGGCCATCGTGCATGTTGGCTCTTCTTGCCAACTCTTCCTCATCCCAGTCAGTCGCCATAGTTCTAATACTAGGCTGAGGCGCCCTTTCCTCCGCTTCTCCCCAACGTGACGTCATCACCGAATTGCGTAAATAAAAAAACGTTAAAGTTTCCGTGACATGGGGTTATTTTATTATTCCTGGGTTGCCCTTATAATGTTAGTATGTTTTTTAGATAAAAAAATAGTCATAATTTAGTACTAAAAGGCATTTTTCCTAGCCTGATTTTAGCCTCTGATTTGAACGCTCTGTTTGAAGGGGCGTGTCTGCTGTGGGATTTAGTGTAACCGCCCACTGCTGTGATTGGCTGACATGCTTGCACATGAAATAGCTACGCGAAACTCTCGCAAATACTTTTACTACAGCTATTTTAGTTTTTTACTATTACAGCTATCGAGATTAATAAATCGTGAGAAGTTTTTAACGTTTTTAGATCTATTCCCATCACATAATATGTTGCTGTGATGAGCATTGAGCAAGCAGAGGACAGTCTGTTGATCGCGAGAATGAAGATTTTCTGCACTTTTCTTCATGTAAATACAGAAAGAGCTTCGCTGTGCAGTGTCATTGATTTCATAACAAGTTGTCCAGATAAACTTGCGCTGTGTGGAAAGTTTGTTCTTTGATCGTTTCCTGTAAAATTTGTTCAGAATTTAAATACGATTATTATCATCCTACTAAAAGAAACGATGTGAAGTCGATATTTTAGTCTGGCTTACTGGCTTGACTTACTAATGCATAAACAGTATTGAATGATTTTGAGAGAAAGATTACCTTATCTGTCTGAATTTTTACATGAACAATTAGGCTGTACATCAGAAATTGTTGCTTGGTAGCTCGATTGATTTATTTTTAGACATTCATCGAGTTGTTCATCGAAATGTTTGGACTATACAAAACTTTGGGAAGTTGTGTCGGCGCATTTCCAGAGAAAATAAAATTAACCCATTGTTTCTTCAGAGGCTCGGATGAAGGAACTAAAAAAATACTTTTGTGTTCAATTTGTACATCTGAACACTGATCAACAGCCATGCTTCGCTCGTTTACAAGCCATGATATCTCTCGAGGAAAAACTCAAATCTCAAAGGTATTTCTCGAGGAAAAACTCAAATCGTGCTTGCGCGTTCATACTTCCTAGCTAATTTTCTCATGGGCGGGCCAAATTCTCCTGGCGGGCAAAGCAGAGAAAGGGGAGGTAACCTTTCCTCGTTATGACGTAATAACGCAGAGATTCAAGATCAGCGAGTTGGTGAAAGGGTGCGGCCAGATCCGATGAGGGTGCGGCTATCGGTGCACCGCCTCATAGTATCGCATTCAAATCGGCCTCCATTCTGTACGCAACGCCCAACCTCCAACGATCCAATCAACTCCCGAAGGACGAAATCAAGCCCTGGCCTACATTTTTTTATTTTTACGTTTCACTCGGATATACATCACGGCACGTTTCACTTTTTTTTAAAGTCCGTTTCACGCCGACTTTAAAAAACCTCAGAATGTGAAAATTTCATGTCAGGGGACCTTTAATACCAGAAACATGTGTAAAACTGGTCTTTAAGACCATTTTTGAGACATTTTAAAAATGATATAAATATATTCAATGACTTATGTACCCATTAATCAACAGTGGTGGATAAAGAACCTTTTGATCTCTAGAACCATTTGTGCAATAGAAATATTCCATCGATCTTCAAGGTTCTTAATGGAACAATGGATGCCAATAACGAATCTTTCTTTTTAAGAGTGTAGGTCCATTTCTAAAAATGTAGGTTTGATTGTGAAGATAAGTGAAGGGAAAAAAACAGCTCATTTGCATGACAAAGAAGAAAATGAGAACAAAGAAATGAGAGAAAGCGATATAAACAGGCTGCAGGTGGGCAAACGTACGTGAACGCTGCACTTCCTCCATTATTCCGCCAGCTGGATGCCGAATCACCAGGGGCCTCGAGGCGCTGGACAGCCAGGCTCATTTGAGTGCCATTAGAGGCAGTTTTCTTTCCTCCGGTTGTACACTTATACAAACACTGAACGCGGAGAATAAGGGTGAGAGCGGAGGGGAGGAGAAAGCACTTAAAGAAACCGGGATTGTTACAGCGTATTTACTCGCCGTCATCAATTCTCTCTCCTCATTAGCCCGGCACAGGTCTGATCACTTTGTTAGAATTGATTCAGGACTAGTGAAGCTGTTTGCCCGCCACTCTGTCTAAAAGGAACGACAGTGTACAATTACCTTACAAGCATGTAAACAAGCCACACAAACCCAACGAGGGAGAATGAGAGGCGCTGCGCTTTTGTGGGGCCCGACTGTGTCTAATATGTGAGCATGTGCGAGTGTGCATGTTTGGACAAAAGTATTCCCTCCACAGCGGGAGCGAGGCATTGATTTTCCCATATTACCACACGTCAGGGCCACAAAGAAAAGCCGCCGCCACCATAATTACAGCGTGCCAACTGCAAATTCCCCAGACCGCCGCGTTCGCCTCCAAATCCCCTTCAGATTGACTGCATTTCCCAGAATTCCCTAGCAGATTCAGACTAGAGAAGTGAGAAGTAATTTGCTTAAAGGATTAAGCAAAGGCAAAAATGAAAACTTATTCATTATTGTAATAGCCGATATGAAAACTACCAAAATAGACGAAATGAAGTTCTCCAGAACCGAATCCATTCAATCATTGAATGAATCAGATTAGTTTTGTGAAATGGATCATATTATTATTTTAAAAAGACAGAAGAAAAACCTTTTGTTCACGAGCCGGGCTCACAAAACGTGTCTGTTCCTCTCAAACGTATCATATGACTTAAGAATATAAATCACATGAACCACTTTTATCATTCTTCTTACTCATTTTGAAGTCTGACATCCCTAGTTCTCATTCACATTCATAATATTCTTTTTTCCCCCCACTTGCAAGAGTGACAAATGCTTTTCATGTGAACTTTTCCTTTTACACAGTCAGAACGAAATCGGGGGAGGGTAAGCAAAACTCATATGTTAAGGATTAGCAATGCGGTCTTCTGGGACTTTCTCCCACTGAATCAAAGGTTAATCGCATTACGAAAAAACGACATAATAGAAAACCTCACCACAGCAAATATGAGAGGGTCACGGGCACGGATGTAAACGTGACTGATTCAGGATGTTTAAAAAGATGGGGGCGTAATGGGGGCGAGTGAATGGGCCTATGCACGCGTTCAGATTATTCAAGGTGCGCTGGAGCTCTCGGATGAAGTGTGATCATCTGCGTGTGACTCGAGTGGTCGTGCGCGGGAATCAATTAACGGACACCTGCGCGTGCTACAGTAAGACGTGTTCCCATGAGTGCGCCAAAATCGTCAAGACCGCCCCATAAATGGAGCCCCAGCGAGCCACTTGCATAAACTTAGATACGAGCACACATTCCCCCGAGAGCTACTGTCGACATGCAATGCTCAGCGTTCATCACATTACCGAAAAGCCCTAAATCACATTAAAGCCGGAGTGTAGCCTCTGAGCTAACTGTTAGCGCTGATCTCTGCTAGGAGACAGCATGGCAAAAACCAACTTTTGGAGGCGACGGCAGCTGGCAGCTCCTCTCAGTGTTCATATTTATAGGAAATTCCCACTGTAGGTTTATGAGCTTCCTCTGCGGTAAAAACGCCACGCTCCCACCCCGGGTGATTAGCCCCCTAAATGAGAGCGGGTTGTTGCCGAGCATACTTCAGTGAGTATGCACCCGAGAATAATGGAGGTTAACAAGTGAGCAGATGAAACGGGAGGGATTACAATAGACACCAGTGCAAGTAATCAGGACGCTCTGACATTGAAGGCTTTTACAGAGTCACGCTTTCCATTCAGCAACCGTGGAAGAGACGGAGCATGTTTCCAATACTCAATGAGGAATCGAGGAACGCCGTAGCCAGACTTTTGACTAAGTCTAGTCATCATTGCAGCTTATCAGTGTCGAGATTAGCCCACTTAGATAAGAACAGACCAGACAATACAATGAAGCAACAAGTTCTAGAGAATCCATCATATAGCCTACAGTATAAAAGGGTCGAGGTAAAAATATCAATCGATTCTCATTTTGATTTTGAACATTTCATCATGCTCATTTCACAATAATTATCGTATATACTCGAATATAAGGCGAGGTTTTTGTCCTAAAAATAGGCTGAAAAATGGAGTGTCATCTTATATTCAGGATCATCTTATATTCGAGTGGAGGAATCGATTGGTAGCCTTCGAGAGCGCGCCGAAGATCTGGACTCGCTTGGAAAAAACAAGCGAGTCACTTCCATTATGAGCGCGCATCCCGCATGCCTACATTTGAAATAACAGACAACAGTGTATGACACGCCAATTCGTATTTCCATTTTTGGCGTGCTATCAACACTCATAATCGCTTTTCAGCGTGTTTATGAACGCCACTGACTTAACGTTATTACTGTATAAACAAATATATGACTTACCTCAACCCGTCCCTAAACCTACCTGTCACTGGGCAGGGCTCCAGACTAACTTTTTTTACTAGGAGCGCTGTTGCCCCTGACTGAAAATTTTAGGAGCGCAAGCAGAAAATTTAGGGGCACACCTTAAATCAGCTTGCAATGCAATTAATCAATTTTTCCCCAAAATAACTGTAATACTGACAAATTCTTTAATAATAAATAGACTTAATATTATGATAAGCTGTTTTATTTTAAGTTCACAGGGCTCCAGACTCAAATTTGAGGGCAGCACCGCCTCAAATGAGAACTTACACCGAGTTCTACAAAAAAAAAAAAAAAAAACTGGTTGCACTGGTGCTGACAATAAATCACTAAGCTTAATTTAGGATTTAGATGAAGTTAACTTTAGTTATTATCATTTATAATGTCAATATTAATTTAAAAAAAAAATAGTGAAAACATGTATATAAGGACTCGGAGTGAAAGCCAGTAAACATCCTACTGTTTACAATGGTATTTTTTTTTTTAAATAAGTGTTTAAATAAGACATTAGCCTAAATCCATGGTGAATGTTGCTGATTTGTGGACTGAAAGCCTTCTATGAGTGTTTCTCCTGGTTTCCACGTCAGCACTGTTTGGTCTGATATGGTTTATAACAGAAATCTGCGGCGAATCGGAGTGTTTCTCACTGGATCTCGTAGTGATGATGTTATTAATTCTGACGCAAATTCAGTGGATTTCTTCACTGGATCTGATCGTGAGCGAGATCGGCCCGCGACTGGCAAGTTCGGGGCTTTACTGTCACTGGTTCGGGGCGCTCCATAACGGCTATACGCTTCTCTATCTATTATTGGTCCAACCTAATAAATACGCCAACGGTCCGTGAAGCATAGCCTATATGAGTTGCGTATTTTAGTTCCACTTTCGTTTTGTTTGCATTCGCTGCTAGGTAACGAGTCGATAGATCGCTGGTTGCGATATTTGTCTCCGTCTCCGTGATATGCGCGGCGCGCTATTCTGTCACGGATTCATTGACGCGCCCCTTCCACGCTTACCATGCGTTTAACGTGTGGCAAATTTACTGGTCGCACATGTGCGACTGGACGTAAAATTCAGTCGCACACTGACAAATTTTGGTCGCAAAATGCGCCCATTTGGTCGCAGTCTGGAGCCCTGCTGGGGTTAATGGCATTTATGAGTCTTCCCCTACCATCCTAGGAAAGAAAAAGATAGCTCCCAAGATGTAGATCTATATTTTGCTTCGTTTCGCTCGGACATTTGACGCCGTGTACAGACACGCGGAATCACTCGGCCATTAATGGCGTAGACATACACGCAGATAGCTCAAAATGCGTAGAGATAACACGCCACTTGACTCGAAAGTGGCGTGTATGTTTACTCAAAAGTCATGATGTCATATTGGAATTAACGAACTTGAGCGTGCAAAAGACGCGATATGTGAACAACAGGGGGGCGGGTCTCTGCTCGCTTGTCTCCGTCCGCTCTGGAATCTTCTGTCAACGGCACTTTTTCTTGTGCGGCTTGAGCAGAGGGAGAGAGAGAGAGAGAGCAGGAGCCAGATCATCGTTGAAAACGGCCAGACGACCCCTACAGGGTGGTTAAATCCATCCCGTCGAACTCAGGGCAGCCGCAGTCATGGCCAATCAGGAAGCGCATATTTGTGAGCGGGCCTATACACGAGGCACAGGTGATGCGAGGCATTTAGAAGGACAACGCCTCGAAATTTGCTCTTAAAAATATTTCCTGTTGAAAACCAGATTTTTCCACCAAAATAAGTGGGGAAAATGGGGGGGTTGTCTTATATTCAGGGTCGTCTTATATTCGGGTGTATACGGTAATCATACTTGGTGTTAGTTTTTCAAGAGTACTGTCTTTCTCTCCGTGCTATGGTGTGCTTGATGATTTCATTACACAAAAAGTTATTTGTTTCTTGCTAAAAATATGGATTGTAAACATTGCCAACCAAACAAAAAAGCCATTTTTCCAAGAGTGTTGTCACAAGTCGCTCTCTTGCTGATATACCTGATGATTTTACAGTTAATTACCGGTACTTAAAATGCAATTTATCATTGTGCAAAAAAACTAAACAAAGTACCAGCTTTTTGTGTCAGGTTATTGAAATGCCAAATATAATGGTATAATTACTACGTGAATCCGATATGCAAGATCCAAGAAGATTTTCTTGATTGGTAACAATTGATGTTGTATTTTAACTTGGGTGTTCGAGCCTTTCTGGCGCCTATGCTGACATTAACCAACAAAGATGGTTGTTTATCGTTAGTTCATGACAGTTAAAGCATTAACTTTGTAAAGTGTGACCACAGAACTTGTTGGAGAACCCAGTACCTTATCAACACTACAAAAGGACATGCTATCTCGTACACAAAACATGATTGTTCCAAATTCAGTGAAGGACTGGATTTTCTATTCCCTTTCTGAACTTTCCAATCTCTCACAAAAACTCAATATCAGACGAGGCAGAGGTGCACCTGCGGACAAACAGATCATAGCATCCGTGGCCTTCGCAGAAGGCAGGTTTCCTTTGAATCATTTTAGAGAGAGAAGCTCACACAACAAGGCTGCGGATTTCTATATCAAGCGTTTTAATCATAACACAGTATTTGGAATTGAAGGCAGAACAACCACCCTGCTACAGCTTATCTGGGCTAAACGTCAGGTGTTTTCATTCGCTGGTGTTAGTATCCATGCATAGGCAAACCCGCACACACACACACACTAATGGCTTTGGGATTTGGAGCTCTAAATTAGGTTGCTTGTCGCATTTTCCCCATAGCGAGCTGTGCTCTGATTAAAAGCGCCCAATCTCTGGTTCGGTTTAGAGCGTGGTATTGGTCTCTCTCTCTCTCTCGTGCGCTTAATTCCGTGTCTACCGCCACACTGATCCTGGGATTTCAAGGATCTACAACTCAATTTATGCATTAAAATAGATATATAACAAGAGCTGTGGAAACCAATTATATAACATCGGCTTCACCTTGGGTGGCTTGCTTGCACATCATGTAGCGTGAAGGACGTTACCTACATCTAATAAGATTACCCTATTGGCTTATCTGGCTGTCAATCACATCCGTGCACGTCCTTCACCAAAAGCAATACCCAATAATTTGATCGCCAGGGCATGAACGCCATCTGGGTTAACCTGAGATAGATTACATTGAGATGTGCCAAGCCACAAAACATCCTGAGGGGTCAAGGTCCAGCTGGCACCAGTTCATCTGGAGGAAAACATCCTGGGCTGTTCCTGAAAGATGACAAACCGAGATAAGAAGGAGGCGGCACATCTGATACCATTGCTTGTACAACATCCTGTCCTGTGGGATACCTTAAGGGTTCCCAAACTTTCTGACATATTAATTTACATCATGTTTCTTACAGGACTTTAAGGTATTAGAGTTGTAAAAATATCCATATTTCTATAGAGGTTGCACCTATAAACTATAAAAAAATATACAGAGAATATAAATTGTCCATGCCTTTTAAGATTTTCCTCAATTTAGAATTCTCTGATATTTTGTGGTTTTTAAAAGGAACTATTTACTATTTTGCAGGAGACACTGCCTGGCCATCGCATTTTTGGATTTAAGGCTATGTTTACACAGAAACAATTATGAAGAGAAAACGCAAAAGTGGCGTTGCGTCATCACTTTTTATTCTGCGTTTAGACGAGCGTTTTGTGTGGGAAATCCGAGTGCAAATGGTGACGCAAAAGTATGTGAAATTCAATGTAGTATGCACTTCAGGCGGCTAGGGAGTGCATACTACAACAAGTCGCGCCTGCGTACAACCTTCACAGTCAAGCAGACTTTTGCGTTTTTACTAGGGCTGCACGATGAATCGCACAATGTTGTTATGCAAATTCTTAAGAGTCTATGATTTGATCATTATTGCAGTGATTATGTTTCTACACTCTAAAAATTTTTGGGTTGTTTCAACCCAAATTTGAGTCAAAAATGGACAAACCCAAATGTTGGGTTAAAAATGTAATTAAAAAATTTGAAAAGTTGAAAGTGAAAGTTGCCCAACATTTTTAACCCAACATTTGGGTTTGTCCATATTTGACCCAAATTTGGGTTAACAACCCATCATTGTTTAGAGTGTATGTTATATGTTTGGCAACAGTTCTTCTAACCCTAAAGGATGGAGTGTAGCTTTTCATTTCTTAAACAATCATGTAGGAAAACACATTATGGCCATATTCCAGGATGACAATATCAAGATTCATCAGGCTCAAATCGTGAAAGAATGGTTGGCAGGGAGCATGAACAATCATTTGCACAAATGAATTGGCACTTCTAAGTCTAGACGTTAATTCACCAAAAGTCTTTGGGATGTGCTGGAGACTTTATAGAGTGCTTGACTCTTGCATTGTCAATACAAGATCTTGCAAAAAGACGAGAAAATTGGCACACCACAGCTCCAAAAATAGAAAAATATATTTCCTGTTTTCACCACAGTGACAAGCCTATCGTCTACTCATCAGACTTTTTGCAATTATTGTGGTTGAGCAACCTCATTGAGCTTTTTGCCCATTGGATGTTGTGTGTTGAACCTTTGTAACATAAGCTCTTGACTAAAAATGTATGCACCTCTTGATGGAAATAACCTCACAATTATTTCCATCAAGAGATACATATATTTACAGTCAAGATCTTGTCTTAAATATAGATGGCTGTCACATCACACCAGGCTGTGTGTAAACCATCATTCAGCTTTTCAGACGCTAAACCTCTTCACACACACATCTCTCTCACAAATGTTATGCCCCTCAAATCAATCACAATACATCTAAACGTCCTAAGCCAAGATTACTCTGCACCACAACCCCATGAAATCCCCTAGTTTTTTCCACAACGTTAAAGAGCCACAGTCTTTAGCATTCAACTATCATCTTTTTGGAGTCAGAGGGCTGTTTGCAGATCATTCTCACTCATTAGCTCTCAGCTCCTTTGATCAGACGGGGCAGATGCGGAATTGATCCGAGATCAGCCGCCTGAGATAATGCCCTTTGCGGTGTCTATTGCAACTCATACCGCAAGCAAGTCCGTGTCCTGATGGGCTTCTAACAAGCTTGCCCAGGGTTTGTTAGAACAGGGCTTTAACAGTATGCTGCCGATATGAGCTTCCCCGGAAGAAAGGTCGCCCTTCTCCGCTTTGAAGAACAACACCGGCTAAAAAGAGGAACTGATCAAAGGCCAAAGCGTACAAGTGCGTCGAGACATCAAGAGAAGAGGATGGTGAAGGGATACGGGGGGAAAAAGCTGCAATCTCGGTCACGCCCCTTGTTTTCCAGGAACATTTGTTGTGGTGATAAGAGTCACTGTCGTCAAGGCGACAGCGCGAGAAGAGGCAGCTGGGTGACGGAGCAACAGCTGCTCATTCACAGTCACATCTGGCGACAAGAGCGCTC
The DNA here is from genome assembly GCA_038021265.1 of Cyprinella venusta. Classification (NCBI taxonomy): domain Eukaryota; kingdom Metazoa; phylum Chordata; class Actinopteri; order Cypriniformes; family Leuciscidae; genus Cyprinella; species Cyprinella venusta. The sequence goes on along the minus strand of CM075878.1, from coordinate 26,787,396 downwards.
ATCTATGTGCCAACAGAGCAGAGAGTGCCAGCGGAGAGATGGAGAAACAGACAAGAAGAGAGAGAGAGAGAAAAGTAAGGATGCTCAAAACAGCATATTTTCAAAAATGAGCTAATTAGTTGGTTGCCTGAACAACTACCCAACTAATTGGCTTAAACGAAATCCTGGGTTGTAAAGTTTCCTTTACTTACGACAAGTTCCTGTTGCATTAAAAACAAACCCAAGTGGCTAAAAAAAATGTATTTGGCACACAAGTTAAAGAACATATATCCCCCTTTTCCACCAAAGCATTTTGAGAGCCGGTTCGGAACCGGTGCCTGCGCGCGAACCAGTTCTTTGTGTTTCGACAGCCAAAGAGCCGGCTCTCGGCAAGGAAAACTGGTTTCAAAGCGGCACCAACTCTTTGCTGGACTAGAACCGCTTTTCTTTTACCACGTCATGCTTACGTCGGGGGGCGGGTTTGGATGTGTTCGCAAAGCCAGGAGAAACATTTACAGAAACACAATGGAGTCCGCCTTTGTAATTGTTATCCCCAAGTTGGCGCAACCTCTTTTTTTTTTTTATTGAAAACATTATAAGCAAAGAAGAAACAGTCACAATATAGGACAAATAAATGGAAAGAAAAAAAAGACACAAGACAGGGGTACATTACTAATCAGAAAAGATTACATATCAAAAGTAAAGATTAAAAGATTTACATATTTCAATTGTTTTTAAAGCCTTCTTGGTACACGAGTTAGAGATAATCCCAAAGTAATGTTGTACTTGCAAGCGTTTCTAGCTAAGACGTATGGCGACGTACACAGTGACGTAACGACGTCGTTCCCCGGTTTATCTAGTCAGTGGAAATACAAACAGGTTCTGAAAGGGTTCGCAAGTTGAACCAACTCCGAACCAACTTTGAACCAGCGCCAGTTCCGAACCAGTTCTGTTTTTGGTGGAAAAAGGGTAATACACAGTATATTAGGGGTGCAAGCAACGGTGCACTATAAAAAAAAAATACTTCATAATATTCATACTATTATTTATATTTTTCACTGTAAATTATACAATGACTTGTTCTTTTTCACTACCAAAAACTGTAAATATAACAGTATTTTACAGTAAAATTACATTAAATGTACCATTATATCAAAGTAATTTACCGTATATAGTAAGGAAACTTTCTGTTAACCAATTAACAGTTTTTCACGGCAGCATTTTTACAGTCTTTCACTGTTAATATCACGATCATCTTTTACAGAGAGAAATCACAGTTCGGTACATACCTCGGTTTTGGGGTTTGATATGAGTTTGGTACAACTGAAAACACCAACAAATCCCATTCCCAATGCTATACTTCTTCTCCTTTTTTTATTTTATTTGAACAGACAATAGTCTGACAGACAGTAATCTAGATGATGACGTCTGATATGTTAGCATGAGTGATTCCTGATTGCCTTAAAAAAAAAATCAAGCAATTGTTGATTTGTTACTCTAAATGATAGATTTACTAGTGCTGTGCAGTGAAATGCAATTGCAGAGATATAAATATTTATATTTGCATATACACACCACTCAAAAATGTTAAATTGTTAAATTTAGTATTTAAAAAAATACGACAGACTTTCTCCTCACAGAAAAATACAGCAGGACCTTATGTCCTGCTATATTTTCAGTGAGGATAGAGAAAAACACCACATAAAAGGGCTGGAGAATTAGTCCAACTGTTGCATACTGCTTTTTTGGATTCACTCATGTGCCGTCAATAGTTATTTTGCTTTGCCTCCAAGCATAGTCTGTTCTACCTCAGAATGTGACATCTGTTCTCTTTCTGCAGCTGTTCTTCCCCCTCTTCCACTGTCTCCATCTATTCATCAACACCCATCTCAAAAAAAAAAAAAAAACAACAAACAATGTGCTAAGCAGAAGCATGAACCTTCAGAAGCACGAACACCCCGGTTCTCCTCCAGCACACCACGCCAATCATCGCAAAGGGTCAATCTACTGAGCTGAATTTCACAAACTTGTCAAAAAATATCTCCAGGTGATATTTCACCCCAAACTCAAAAGAAAGAAAAGTGAAAAACGCTTTTATAAGAAAATAAAGCCTATTTTTTTTCACTGTGACACTCTTTCAGCAATTCTCATTACCGTAATGCAGAAAAAAGCAGGAAAAAAAATGTAAAGTAATTTTAGTAAATGTAAAGTAATTTTACATCATGGTACAAAAAAGAGACTAACTGTACTGTTATTTATTTAATAATATAAAGTCATGCTGGTAACACTTTACATGAAGGGGTGTTCATAAGACTCACATGACCATGACATGACGTACAGTATGTCTTGAATACGTAGGTAGGGTTTATTCATGTTTATGACAACTGTCATTAAGCGTCTTTCACTCAATAATGACATTTTATATGCAAATATGACATCGTTTGATATGTCTTTGACATCTTGACATAAACCAATTAATATATCATAACCTGTCAGTGTCTTTGTCATGAAAACTTGACATTAAATTAAGTTAAACTCTCACGTGGTTGGTTTTGACATTGGCTTTCATGAGGTCATTATAACCGTGTCATGAATATTTTTTGTGACCTCAACTACAGTGGTACTAATTGAATTTGTCATTAAAATGTTATAATGGCTTCAAGACAGCAAATGTCAAAACCAACCACCTGACAGTTTAATGTAATGTTAACCAATAAAGCTAATTGGTTTCTTAAGTTTGATAATTAATCTGCTATCTCATGTTTATGACAGGTTGTGTTGTCTTAGTAATGACATCTCAAACAATGTCATATTTGCATTAAAAATGTCACAACTGAGCGAATGACACTTAATGACAGCTGTCACAAACATGCATAAACCCTACTTCATATGTCATGTCATGATCATGAAGGTGTCATGTCAGTCTTATGCACACCCCTTCAAGTAAAGTGTTACCGTAATGGGTAACAGTACAAAATTGCTTTAATATAGTAGTGAGAATCTACAGAGAACGATAATTAGAAAAAATTAGGCTTAAATTATCATTATTATTGGTTAATTATTAAATATCAACCTCATAATTTATTACTTTTTTAAATTTCAGGTGGAATTTGACTCATGATTCACTCATAGTCCACAACTGAACCCAAATAAAAGCAATCTCACAATGCAATACTATAAAAACCATCTGGGTTACCAACAAATTATTAATCGGCTATTCAAAGAAACTGCGTAAACAAGGTGAAAGATTTCCTTACAAGCAGAAATTCCTTCTCGACAGTTACAGCTCTCCTGTGCTCTCCCTCCTGCGTCTACATCATTATTTAATAATGCTTACCTCCATTTGTCACACTAAAAGCAGAACACACCGGTCACAATAAAGATGGACCGCCGACATTAAAAAACCTTCGAGACCCACGTGCTTCCTCAAACTTGAACTGGCAAGTGTATTCAAAGGGCTGGGGCTGCACATGAGCTTTAACACAATACACAACAATCGGCACATCAATCTTCACCGGGGCTCGCAGGGAAAGGGTACTTCAGCACTTTAAAGAGCCTCTGTGATTTGGCAATCCCCTAGCAAGAGTCTGCGGCATCTCCAAACGCCAGCTTGCTCTCCACAAGCTTCGCTGTGCTAATTTCTCACCTATCAAGAAAAACCAGAGAGACTGGCAGGGAAGCCTGGCCTAGCTGGCTCCAGAAGCTCTCGTCTCCAAACTGCGCTGGGTGGTCATGCAAACCTATTGGGGGCTAATCATAAAACAAATGGCCTAGAATTGCTTTGGAGGAACTGGGAGGAAAAGCCAAGTCATGAGCCTCAGTGATGCCATCAAACATTTTTCGTGTCCTACTTCCTTTTTTCAAAGCCAGTCTAAACAACTAAGTCATTTTCATGCCATTTCCTCTTTTTGGTACAATATGTCGTTGGGACGCTTTTCTCCCACACCAACACATTTTTCATTTGCATTAAGTAGGCCCAGAAAGAATTGCAGATTTTTCGGTATTTTTGGCTGCTGAGTTGATGAGGGAACAGTGAAGATCTGTGGAATGAATTTAAATATGGTAAAACATGTAAAGTGTGGCACTTACTTAAAACTAAAAGCATAATCAGATTCGCTAAAATAGAGGTCATCTACCATTTTCAGCCAACGGACCCCTTGGTGGATCGAATGATGGTATAGGAATGAAGGAAAGCCCTATTTTTAGGGTTTTTTTTGCATTTTAAGTCCGGCCTATGATAGCTGAGTTCCATCATAATGGATGTACAGTCATATTATATTTAGTTTTATTTCATTTTAACCTGAGAGCAACCATATCAATTAAAAATAAATAAATATGAACAGATAAATAAATGTATACAATACCACACTGTAAAAGAAAAATCCTAATTTTACAGAAAATAACTCTAAAAAATTTTTAGAGTACTTTTCTGTTATTTAAAATTATATTCAAAACGCTGTAAAATTACAAACAATATCTGAAAATTAATGAATTGACTGTTTATTTAAGGATTTTAAAGTGTTAGTTAGAACAGTGTCAGACGCTATATAGATAATTAGCCTCAATACAGTGCAAGATTTAGCATCAGACTATGACAGAGAGAGCCCTGAACATGTAGTATCTCACAAGTTACTGAACCCACACCTCAAACTCAAAGTATGTGGATTCCCAGAGGAATTCTTCCCCTAACAAGACAAGATGGGTGGACAGCTCCTGCATACCTTACAGAAGTTCTCCAGCGCTTCGCTCGGCGCACAATAACAGGCTACAAACACATCTCCACCTTCAAAGAAAACCACAAGCAGATATTTTTGTGAAGCGACGCCTTCAAGGTTCCCGTAGCTAAACTAACAGCTTCTAAGAGGAATCTGCTGTGAGAAGTAATAACACAAGTTGTGAGATCCACTGATCTGAGCAGTCGCCAGCAGTTTTTGATATTTCTCGTAAACCACTTAAACCGGCCCACCACGGAACAAAGCGGTCCGCGGTTACACGCGTTACGGTTGCACACCGAGACGTAGCGGCCCACAATAAGCCTGCAGGTCAGCTGTGAAGTCTCCGATGCCGGCTGAGATCAGAGGCCGAGAGCCATCGATTCGGCCCCGAGTTCGTGATCTGGTCAGTGTGCGAGCCGAGTTCGCAGCAGAACCGTGCCTCATCCATTTCCTACGGCGGCTTTTTTTTCCAGCGGGAAACTCCAGCGCCAGGCCTCCCTAATGTTCTTCATCACCTCACCGCTCCCACAAACTCGCATCACATCAGCTCATTAGCGGGCTTTACAGACACCTTCCCTGTCAGACTCGCACTCCTCTTTCCTGGTTTTAGATTCCTACACTTATAATGAGGTTACCCCACACATTTTTTTTCCCTTCTCCTCTTCAAACTCCTTCGAGCTTAAGTGCCAGAAAGACTTGAGCTGTCGTTCATTTTTCTCACTCAAGTTGACTTTTGTCTCTCACCTCTTTATTTTTCACCTTCAGCTGATCTTGATCTGATCTTCTGTTCCTTTTTTTGTTTACAAATTCTGTTTTATGTTTTATTTTAATGGATTATGTTTTAATGGTTTGATAAAAGTTTGTCATTCAAACCATTACAAAATAAGTTCATGATTTGTAATCACAACATTCTTTCTTTTGTCAAATCAACTTGTGGTTCAAATAACATAATATTTTGAGTTTCTGCATTGTAAAAAAAAATATTGTTGGTTTAACTTAAAAAATGAAGTAACCTGGTTGCCTTAAAATTTTAAGTTGATTGAAATGGAAAAAGTGAGTTAATGCAATGAAGGAGATTGATTTAATCATCAGAAACTCAAAATAATAAGTTATCTGAACTAAATAAATTATTTAAGTTGATTTGACAAAAGAAAAAACGTTGTGATAACAAATCTTGAAAATATTTTTGCACAGTGTGATCTCCTTCATTGTATTTACTCAATTTTTCAAGTTCAATGACCTTAAAATTAAGGCAACCATGTTGCTTCATTTTTTAAGTTAAACCAACAATATTTTTTTAAAGTGTATGCCAATCTAATCATTTGAAGTCAATGATTAATGATGAGTAATGATTGAGTAATATAATGAAAGTTGAGTTCAGCTATTAATTTAAATATACCATATACATATATTTTTACATTTTTTGCTTTATATGTGAACTTTCTTTAAAATAACAATAATATTAATAATAATATAAAACCAATGTTATTGTTGTGATTAATAAAAATCATAATTATTATTATACAATCATCATTTCTTCAATCGAACTTTTATTCTGCCAGTTTGTCGTGAAGATTTTTGAGTATTTCACATGCCGATCATTTTTTGCAAATGAAATGCTCATTAGCCTGCTCTCACAGTCCTTTTTGTGGTTTAATTATGAATACTTCCTCTAGTTCATATCCTGATTTGAATGGAATTAATTTTCCAGCTCTACTTTTGATTTATTATTCTAAAATTTGCCAAATTCCAACGTGAATTCCATTTTTATGCCTGGATTCCTCAATTCCGTCCTTTCTGCATCACGGAAGTCAAATGGCCCTATTTTCTGTAGTAACTTTATCCTTCCTCAACCTCATCCTGCTTTTCGTCATTCCCGAGCTTGTTTAGCTTTAACAAAACATCTTTTTTGCCTTCTCTCCTTCTTCCCCTCTCGCTTTTCTCGAGCACCTGTGCCTCATTAACCCCCAAAAGGGCCTCATTTGACTTTCTGTTCGTCACTCGATTGCTGATCTTCAATCACGCCACAATTCACATTTAATTCAGATACTCCAAGCAAATTTGTATCGGTTTAAACTGACAGCAGTTCGGCGGTTATAAATGGTTTACTGCACGACTGCTCCGGCGAATAATAAAGCCACACTTTTCCGGCTCTTTTCTGCGAGCTAATTAATTAGGCAACTCCTCACAGGCTGTCATGTGCACATGGACCATACACACGGCTGGTTCCACTAAGAATCCCCCGGGTACAAATCCAGTCTAATAAAGCCTCGTAGCCGCGGCCCGTAATGGAGTCATCAAACCGTTCCCTTTTACGGAGAAGACCCTGGACCGTCTCCAGTGAGTGAGTGTGTCCATGTATGTGTCTTTCCAATCAAAGCGCGCTCTGTCATGCTCAAGCTCAGCTCATCACATCCTCCGACGTATGATCCGCTGTTGATACTCGGAGTGTCTCTGGCCATCAGTGTCATATAAAAACACATTACTGGTGGGAGCTCAGGGTCACCAAAACCGGCTAGACATATTACGACAGCACACTGTCGTCAAGTCGACTCTATTAAGAGAAGCAAGCTGCTAATTCCACCATAACATGTCATGCTACCTCTATATTTCAGCAATGTCATGAAATCAATTTGACCGTGAAACACAAGCAGACTTACACCACACCTCATGCGCTGACCTTACAGATGCACATAATGTCAAAAACACAACATGCCTATGGATACACACAAGATTTAAGATTTAAAATATCATGACTAATATAAATATAATATATAACAAAATAATAATATAAATAATAATACAAATATATACCCCTTTTATTTATATATATATATATATATATATATATATATTTATTTTATGTATATATATATATATATATATATTTGTGTGTGTATATAAAATTGTATTATATATATATAAATTTATATATAAAATTTATTATATATAAATATATATATAAAATTTTATTTTATTGTATATATATATATATATATATATATATATATATATATAATCTATTATATGAATTCAATAATTGTTGTTTTATATATATAAATAACAACAATTATTGAATTTATATAATAAATTATATATATATATATATAATAGTAATATAAATAATAAAAATATGTACCCCTTTTATATATATATATATATATATATACACACACACACACACACATATATATAAAATTTATATTACTAATATATATATATATATATATATATAACAGCAATTATTGAATTTATAAATAATAAAATAATAGAATTTATATATATATATATATATATATACATAATTATATTTAAATTTTATATATAATTATATATAAATATATAAATTATATATAAATATATATAAATTCTATTATTTATAAATTCAATAATTGTTGTATATATATATATATATATATATATATATTGCATTTCTTTATTTGAATTTTGCATAAATAAAGAAATGTAAATTATACAAAGATAATGCATGGACTAGTGGTATATCTAAAATGTCCATTTATAATTAAATATAAAAACATTGTATTAAAATTATACAAATATAAATTAACTATATTAAATAAAAATTTTAAATGCACCTGCCCACTGCACTAGCATATAGTCTTATGCAAACTGCAAAACTTGCAGGGCCCGTTTACACGGTGGCATCACCATCCGCCTCAGGTGATTGTTCATTGGCCAGCTGAGACACGTTGTTTACACTTAGTCTTAAATGTGACCACTTGTCAACAAACTGCATGCATCACGAACTAGACTGATCCATGTTAGTACCAGCAGAAGAGCAGAGGTATTCTACTTCAGGTAAACTGCTGTCTCTCTGATTGGTTGTCCGATTCCAATTTAGCGAGTGCAACGCAAGATATAGTCATCTGCACTTCTACACTGACCTCCTCTCTCCAAACCTCTCTTCCGCCTCAATCCTTCCATTTAGTCGGGTCTCTATCTGTCTATCTCTGCTCTCTGCATGTGAATAAATCAACACAGGGAGGGGGGTGCGGAAAAGAGGGTTGGGGGAGAAAAAGTAGGGCACTTCAACCTGGTATGGGCAGCCCTAAGTAATACCACAGAGAGAGAGAGAGAGAGAGAGAGAGATGTAGTTTCTAGCAGAGAGCACAAATAAGCAACACTCCAATGGAAGAATGAAAAGAGAAGAAAGGGCCGTTGGATGTGGAAATAGGAAACCATTTATGCACCAGGCAAAATGACAGATAGCGTACGAAAGAACAGGGCCGAATCTGGGAGGGAGCAGCGATAAAGATAAGAGAGGGTAGGATGGATTGAGATGAGGGAATGATAGAGGTGAGCAAATTAGGGGAAAGGATGTCGGCACTAAGAATACAGACATATGGCAAAAGAAATGGACAAGAAAGAGGAGGGAGAGAAAAGTAGAAGAAAGAAAAACATTACCGATGGGATGAAATGGGAGTACTGCTAGCTGAAAGACAGCAAAATTACAGAAAAGTCAAAGAAAGTGGAGGATGGCAGATCGGGAAAAGTGCACTAAAAGGTGAAAGTACACGAAACACAGAAAGACGAGAAGAGGTTGAGAGAGACTGTGTGAATATCTTATGCAAGCTCTGTAGATGAAAGCACATGGTTCTGACATCCCCTCTCTTTCGCACTCCCTCCGTCTCTCCTGAGGCAGTGTCTATTTAAATGTGTGTTTAATCGGGGAGTGTTACAGCTGTAATCGCGGCTTGCGTCACACAGAACACATACACACACATCCATATCTAACAATGTTCCTTCTCCTCTGCATCATCTCTCTCCTTTAACAAGTTAAGCAATTTTCTACTTTAACCCTAAAACCGTATTCTGGACAAATGTGTGCAAAATAGTTTTGATTTATTATTTTTTTTTTTTTAAATACTTCCCTTGATCTGAGCGGTACAAGACTTGGCTACTTTTCCTATAAGTTTGCCTCCTGAACACACACAATTTTTTTTTTGACTAATTCTACAATTTTAAGTGGGTGAAAAAAACTCCTTAATCTTGTATTTGGGTCATAAATGGGCACCCATAGAAATGAATGGGAAAAACTGTAATTTAGAGCATTCTAAAATAAGCCAAAATAAGACACCAGGTGACAGCAAAGTCACTTCATCTTTAGGTTTTAGCTCTAAAAACTTATTGGAATGATATTTTAATGTAGTTAAAAAAATAGAAAAAATAAAACATAAAAATAAGCTTAATTTACATAGAAAATGTGGTACTTTTTGAAGTAAATAAATTCAAAAATACCCCAAAAATACAAAATATCACCATAAATGGATAGACAAAACTTTATCGAAGACAGTGATAACATTTATAAAATATATTTAAAAATAAATGTATAAATATAAATAATAATAATAAATATTATTATTATATTTATATAATAATATAATATTATATAATTATTATATAATAAATAATAAAAAAATAATAAATATAAAATAAATTTTATTTATAAAATAAATAAAAATTCTCTATGCCCACATTTGTCCAAAATTTCAGGATTAAGGGCTATTAAGTGAATACGGTTTGACCAAACAAAACATGGTACAACAAAATAAGGACAAATAAAAGCATGAATAACTGATAAAAAGAACGCGAGAACAAACAAATGAACTAAATGAAAGAGGGGTGAAAGTAAAAAAGTGTGAAAATTGAACAAGCAAAACAAACATTCAAGAGAACAAACAAAAAAACTAAATTAAGGAGTAAACAAATGGCAGACAGACAACAAGGACAAAGTCCAAACAAAAAGATTAAACAAAAGGACCAAACGTGTGAAAGAAAATGAACAAAAGAACGGACAAACAAAAGAAACAAAAGTACAAATTGACAGAAAACTGACTGAACAAAGCAAACAAATGAAACGGACCGACTGATCAAAAGCAAGGACAAACTAAACAAACAAAAAAAAATGAACGAAGGAGAGGACAAACAACACATACAAACAAAAAAGAAGAAAGAAAAGGAGGAAAGAACGAGAGAAGGGCTGTGAGGCTGATGGCGGTAATGAAGATGAACTAATGAGTTGCTGACAAACCCTCTTCACACTCAGCGGGGAGATGACAGAGGGAAGGAAGAAAGAAAAGCACAGCAGACGAGTGTTTCCTCTGCAGGCTTGAATCTGGTTCTGTTCAAAGTTTGCTCGGAGTCGCCCCACATGAGAGGAGCACGCAAGAACGAGTCGGGAAAGTAGAGCAGATTGAAGAGAGGGGTGCTCGAGAGGGGAAGAGCAATTTTCTGGGCACTGAATGAGTCGGCACGGCCAGAACGACTCCCTCTCCTCATCCAATCCCCCCTTCCCATTTCCCTCCGCTCCCCAAAAACTCGATTACACACTGTATCCGAACACACACACACACACATAGTGAACAAATTACAAACACTGCCTTGCGGGGAAATCATGAGGCCCTCTTAGGGTAATAGCTTGTACGTGTGTGTCTGTGTGTGTGGGGAGCATTGGAGAGGAAAAGAAAGCCAGTACAGTGTGCCACGGGAGAGATTGTGTCCATTCTTGTCCATGCGCTTTTGCAAAGCAAGGACAGATGGAGCAGACAGTGTCTAAAGCCCAGAGGACTAGCCACGCTAAACACCACAGATAAGCCAAGCTATGCTTCTAAAAGCCCTGTTATCGTCTCTCTTCTGCTGCTCTGTTGATAAGCTCTCACCAGCCGACAAACACACTTCACTCGCCCGTCCAACGGTCCTAACCTCAAACATTTGTCCCTATATGGGCTCCAAAATCAAACTATCTATCTGTCAATCTATCTGTCAATCTATCTATCAATCTATCTATCAATGTATCTATCAATCTATCAATCTATCTATCTATCTATCTATCTATCTATCTATCTATCTATCTATCTATCTATCTATCTATCTATCTATCTGTCAATCTATCTATCTATCTATCTATCTATCTATCTATCTATCTATCTATCTATCTATCTATCTATCTATCTATCTATCTATCGTCAATGTTGGAAATAGTTGTGCTGCTTAAATCCTTTCCTTTTGAACTTTCGATTCATAACAGAATTCTGAATTCCACAAAAATTGTCAAAATGTCTTTCCTGTCACTTAAAGGAGTAGCTCACTTTTAAAAAAAACTTTTGCTGATAATTTACTCACCCCCATGTCATCCAAGATGTCCACATCTTTCTTTCTTCAGTCGAAAAGAAATTAAGGTTTTTGATGAAAACACTACAGAATTTTTCTCCATATAATCGACTTCAATGGGAACCAAACGGTTCAAGGTCCAAAAGACAGTTTCAGTACAAACTGTTCAAAGGACTTTAAACGATTCCAGACGATGAATAAGGGTCTTATCAAGCGAAACGATCGCTCATAAATTGTTGTTTTTTTTGTTTTGTTTTTTTTTTTTGGGGGGGGGGGGGGTTGCCATCTCTTTTTTTTGTTGTTTTTGTTTTTTTGCCATCTCCTCCTCCCCCTCCTCTCTTTCACTGTTCTTGGATGGCTGAGCGCTGGCTATTGCCCACTCCAGTGTGGATACGCTCCGGATCACCTAATAACTCTAACTATTTTCTTCAGGGCTGGTCTGCCTCCCTCTGCCATATCTGTCAATCTTGATGGTGACTCTCAAGCGACCTGTGCGACCTCTGTCTAGCCCACGGCCTCTCTGACGCCACTCCCCCCAACCTCCGCTTGCTCTTCCTGAATCATTATGATTTCAGGCCAGATGAAAGAAGAAAAAAAGAGGAAAGAGAAGAGGAAGAATGTGGTAGGAAGAGAATTAGAGATGATTAAAAAGACACACAAGCGTTAAATAGTGCGCCGGCTACAAGCGAGAGGGGAGAACGTGAGAGTTGAAGATTGCAGGGAGGGGTAATAGAATGCAAATTTCACAACATCTGTCCGCTTTGTATTTTATACCCGGAGAGGAAGTCTTATCAGCAGATGATTGTAAGCATGTGTGTAAATTTAGAAAAATCTGGGTGGGCAGCTGCTAATGACTTGAAGTTTTGAATGGCTGTTGAATTGAAATGTCAGGAGGGCCTCTAAGGAAGACATATCAGGCCTGACCATCTGAAAGCGTACATACGTGCGCACACACGGCTCACTGGAGGGGAAGGTTAAGTCACCGTCCCTCAAATCTATGGTGTCTGTTCCCTTTTCTCAGATGATTGCGCCCAAGCCACAAGCCCACTTGCCCTTTAGACAGTACAAAACACACACTTCCACACGTACACACCCTTTTTTGAGTCCGAGTCTAATTTGGTAACATTTCATTTTTGGAGAAAGCAATTCCAGAACAGAATATTCAGCTTCACAACACCGGCTGGCTATTTGACCTCACTAATCGACAAGTCGATTTTATGGAATAGATCTAAATACTTCAAAAACTTTGCACGGTTCGTTAATCTCGGTAGCTGTAATAGTAAAAACCTATAATAGCTGTAGTAAAAATTATTCAAGAGAGTTTCACATGTAATACATAGCTATTTCATATGCAAGCATGTCAACCAATCACAGCAGAGGCCGGTTACACACAGCAGACACGCCCCTTCAAACAGAGTGTTCAAATCAGAGGCTAAAATCAGGCTAGGAAAAATACCTTTTAGTTCTAAATTATTTTTGATCTAAAAACATAAAGGGCAACCCAGGAAACATTATAAAATAATAAAGGGCAACTGTAGCCCTCAATCTGGTCATGGGGTCTATACGACCCCAATCGACTTTTACTTAATAAAAAAGGTACCCTTCATCTCAGTGGATAAGTTTCGGTTGTTCTAAAGGTATGTAAAAAAAAATGTTTACACTTCTGGTCTTCGGAAATGAATGGGAAATGTGAAAAAAAAAAACTAAATATATTTTCTTCATGCATCAAAAAAAAAGAAAATCTGGCATAAATCTGAAATTTTTTACACAGAAATGAAGGCCTAGTACTACAGCATAAATGCAATGTATCATAAAACAATAATATTTCATATGCAAGCTAATGGTGTAGTTGAGGAATTGTGTGGTATACAAAAGTACTTCATATCTCCAAAAACACAGCATTAATGAATAGCTCAGAAGTAAACAAAAAATGATATATTATTTGCATGATTAAAAAAGTATTTTTTTTGTACAATGACTAAATCAATACTTGGGGTAGTATAGACCCCTAAGCCCAGAAGTGTAAACAGGAAACGAAGACAATTTGAAGGTTAAAATAAAAAGATTAAAAAAAAAACAAATAAATCAAATTATTAAAGAGCATTAACTGTATTGTTTCATTGTTTTATAATGTTTTCTGGGCTGCACTTGTAATGTTTAAAAGGCTTTATTTAATTTTAATTTTAAGTTATCAATAAGTTATGACAACATGCTTTTTCATTGCTGTAACTCATCAAAATAAGTTAAGCAGTTCACTGTAAAAAAATTATTTTCAAGATTTGTTATCACAACATTTTTTCTTTTGTCAAATCAACTTAAATATTTTTTTTAGTTGAGATAACTTATTATTTTGAGTTTCTGATGATTAAATTAATCTCCTTCATTGTATTAACTCACTTGTTCCAGTTCAATAAACTTAAAATTTTAAAGCAACCAGGTTTCTTAATTTTTAAAGTGAAACCAACAATATTTTTTTAGGTGCAAATCATTTTTAGTCAGTTTGATGTAATTTAAGTTGAAATGACTTAAACATTCAAGTTGACTGTACTTAATTTAAGGTATGCACTATTTTTTTACAGAGAAGGGGCGTGTCTGCTGTGAGACATCGGTGTAAACACCCACTGCGATTGGCTAATATCTTGCATATGAAATAGCCAAGTATTACATGTGAAAATCTCTTGGCAACCATTTTAACATTACAGTCGTCAAGGTTAACTAATAATGAAAAGTGTTAGCATTATATTTAGATCTATTGCATTATATTTAGATCATGCCATTAAAGGTTGCAGTGATGCGCGACAAAATAACAGACTTATTTAAAACAGCTTCTGACGGCATAAATAGATGAAAACAAGTTATGTAAAAGAGTAAGACTCGTAGACAAAATAGTATTGTATGCTTGAGTGTGGACTATTGTTCAGCTTAGTTTAAGTCAGTGAAAACATGCAAGGTTAGGAAACGTTTCTGCACCAGTGCCGGCATGAGAATCAGCCCCATTTTGATGGAAAACACAAATCAGACTCCATCATCCATCATATTCGAGGAAAAAAGCTTTCAAACACATGGCTGAGTGCTTGTGTGAAATACGTAACATGTGCGGCTCTATTAGTAACTAGATAATGCCATCAACCAGCTCACCATATGCACATTATGAGATTTGTATTCAGTAATGGAAATGTAAGTCCAATCCCAAATGCCCCAATCACATTTTATGATCACACTGACTGAACAGGAAATGAAACTGACACTGCCACCATGTCCCCACTAATGAGATTTTTATAGTGAAAAAGTGAAGAAACCAGCCAAAACCCACATTTAAGTTAAGGGTTTTTACAGGCAACAGCGTTTCCCAATATGGACTCAAGATTGATGTTTAAGGGGAATTTGTACAACGAAGTATTGCATTATTTCCTATGCATGGGGAAATCAATCAAACTATTAGCTCTCGTTATCAGACACGTTACTCTGTACAGTATACACAGCGAGACCTCAAATATCTGATTTGAGATTAATGAGCTTGCTCTAACAGCTCTAAAATGTATTAGGTGGTAAAAGTGTTCCCCATCATGTTTTTCCAGATATTGCATGTTTCAGATTAAGCATAAGCAAAAGCGATTTGAAACACAAGGCAGAATACGCCTTAGCAAAATGCTGACTTCTGCCCCTGCGCTGAGAGAAACAAACGGCCTGCCAAGTTCACAGTGAAAACTTAATAAAGCTACACCACAGAGACTGCATGGTTTTCCCCTGCGTGGTTTTCACCATGGCTAAAAGGAAATAACACAAAAATGTGACAGTCAAGCAAACTAACAGACAGCACATTAGCCCATTAGACAGATGTACAGACCCGTTCCCTTAGATCAGCTGAACTTGGTTTATTGTCCATCCATCGTTTCTGGTACTGTAGGTGGAAGGTGAGTTAGTGTTAATGCTCCTAAATAATGTAATGCACTACCCCTTACACTTATCTGTGGTTACATTCAAGACTCAGCTAAGAACATGTCTATTTAACATGTACTCTGGATGATGTTATGACTATATGTGTCCTTCCTTATGTGATGTGTGTGGGTGTGTAGATGTATTAATGTACAAAGTAAAGCGACCTTGAGCTACAGGAAGGCATATCAATAAAACTACTTTTTCTCCTTCTATCTGACAATAAACGAGCCCACCAGACAACAAACTAGCTTGCTAGATGGACACACTTGCATTCCCTCCTTCCTTACAAACTAGCCCACTAACATCCACACAGAACGAATGCTTTAAAAGAGTAATGATATAATGAACAATAGACTGAATATTTGAATGACAAAAATGAACCACATGAACATTTGAACAAGAATGACAGAATGAATGTTTGAATGACAGAACTATAGACATGACAGAGAGAGACAACGATTGGATAAGACAGACAGACATAACGTTAATGACAAACAGAATGATAGAACCATAGACAGAATGACAGACAGAATGATACAGACAGAACGATTGAACGACAAATATACAGAATGAAAGAACGACAGACAGAATGATAGAACGACAGACAGACAGAATGAAAGAACAACAGACACAGAACGATAGAACGACAGACAGACAGAATGAAAGAACAACAGACACAGAACGATAGAACGACAGACAGACAGAATGATAGACAGAACGATTGAACGACAGACAGACAGAATGATAGACAGAACGATTGAATGACAGACAGACAGAATGATAGACAGAACGATTGAACGACAGACAGACGGAATGATACAAACAGAACGATAAAACGACAGAATGATACAGACAGAACGATAAAACGACAGGCAGACAGAATGATACAGACAGAACGATTGAACGACAGACAGACAGAATGATACAGACAGAACGATTGAACGACAGACAGACAGACAGAATGATACAAACAGAACGATAAAACGACAGAATGATACAGACAGAACGATAAAACGACAGACAGACAGAATGATACAGACAGAACGATAAAACGACAGACAGACAGAATGATACAGACAGAACGATTGAACGACAGACAGACAGACAGACAGAATGATACAAACAGAACGATAAAACGAAAGACAGACAGAATGACACAAACAGAACGATAAAACGACAGACAGACAGAATGATACAGACAGAAAGATTGAATGACAAATAGACAGAATGAAAGAACAACAGACAGAAAGACAGAACGACAGACAGACAGAATGAAAGAACGACAGATGGAATGATAGAATGACAGACAGACAGAACGATAAAACGACAGACAGACAAAATGATACAGACAGAACAATAAAACGACAGACTGACAGACAGAATGATACAGACAGAACGATAGAACAACAGACTGATAGACAGAATGACAGACAGAATGATACAGACAGAACAATTGAATGACAGATAGACAGAATGAAAGAACAACAGACAGAACGATAGAACGACAGACAGACAGAATGATAGAACGACAGACAGAGAGATAAAACGACAGACAGACAGAATGATACAGACAGAACGATAGAACAACAGACAGATAGACAGAATGATACAGAACAATAGAATGAAAGAACGTCAGACAGAGCGATAGAACAACAAACAGACCGACAGAATGAAAGAACAGACAGAACGATAAAACGACAGACAGAATGATACAGACAGAACGATAGAACGACACAGACAGAAAGAATGAAAGAACGACGGACAGACAGAATGACAAAAAGACAACGATAGAATTACAGAGAATGAAAGAACGACAGACAGAACGACAGACAGACAGATACAGGCAGAATGAAAGAATGACAGACAGAACGATAATTTTAGTTTAGTAAGAACGACAGACAGACAGAATGATACATATAGAACGATAAAACAACAGACAGACAGAATGATACAGACAGAATGATAGAACGACAGACAGAATGAAAGAACGACAGACAGAAAGAGAACGACAGACAGAATGATACAGACAGAACGATAGAACGACAGACAGACAGAATAAAAGAGCGACGGACAGACAGCATGATAGAATGACAGACACAACGATAGAATTACAGAGAATGAAAGAACGACAGACAGAACGACAAACAGACAGACAGACAGACAGAAAGAATGACAGACAGAATGATAGAACGACAAACAGAAGACAGACAACGATAGAATTACAGAAAATGAAAGAACGACAGACAGACAGACAGAACGAAAGAATGACAGAGAACAATAGAACGACAAACAGAAGACAAACAGATACAACGATAGAATTACAGAGAGAATGAAACAATGACAGATAGAATGATAGACAGACAGACAGATTGATCAACAGATTGACAAAAAGATAGATAAAACACCAGAGCGATACACAGATAGAATGACAGAACGACGGACAGACAGAAAGAAAGATACTAGAGTGAGCTAGATGGACACGCGGACAGATAATCTGGCGTGTGTTTCAGGCTGTTAGTCGCTGCAGCAGGAGATTGATGCTGAAGTGAAGAACCTGTCAGAGATCTCAGCAGGAGTGGGATTGAGACATTCAGAAAAAGGCCAGTTCGACTGCAATATGGGAACTGTCAGCTTTACAAACACTCAAACAGCACGAACACACACAAACACACACGTGTGCATAAACAGGCCACATAAAGCCGGCAAGTAGATGATTACGCTTACATGCACACAAATTACCAGTTAATTAGCCAGAGAACAGTCCACACAAACGCCCACGCACGAGACGGATAAACTACAGAGGTAGAGGAATCGAAATAATAGAAATCTAATACTAACTGATAAAGAGATAAGTGCAGCATTTAGTATTCACAGTCAGACTAATGATACCAGTCCATCTACTCGCTCTTACATCATCCCCACTAAACACCCACTAGTGGCCCTCAGCGAGAACAAACAGACGTGTACACATACGCAAAACATATACAAATGAAACGATGGTGGAAAGCACCTCGGGGGAAGGAAAGCAGAGAAGAAAGGCGTTGAAAAGAGAACGTAAGAGAATAAACATGTCTCGCGCTGACAGTTTCTCAATGATATCTGCTGAGCCAGACTCATGCGAGCAGAGCCTCGGAATGACAGATTAGGACTGTGAATCCGGAACAGAAGGAGGGGAGAGATAGAGCGGGCTGTTATCATGCACTATAATCATTTATAATATTTACATACTTGGTAATAAAATGAGGAGAATTTGTCACAGTAACTAGACAGGCGGGCAGGACTGAGCGTGTGAGCGCATGTCTGTGGTAAAGATATGCTGAAGCATATTTTCAACCGAGCGGTCGGTCTTATGGCAACGCTGTACTATTAAGCTGATTTAGAGTCATCGGAAGATTTCAAAGTCACACAGGAAGGATGCATTCTTGTGTTCAAAACGAGTTGAATGAGATATTTTTTTTTAATTTGACGCACTATCTCTTTAACAAGTGTCACTTAAAGGGATAGTTCACCCAAAACAGAAATCTGTCCACAGTTACTCCCTAAGTTGTTATCAACCTGTATGAGTTCTGTTCAGAAATGCTGGTAACCGGATAGTTGACGATTGACTTCCATTGTATTATTTCTCTAGTCAATGGCAACGGTGAGCAACATTCTTTAAAATTTCTTTTGTGTTCAACAGAAGAATGAAACTCATACAGGTTTGGAACAAAATGAGGGTAAGTGAGTGATTTCTACTTGAATTCAAGTCCAAATGTAACTAAATAAAACGACAAATAAATTAACATTTAACACAATTTATTTAATAAGATAGTTAAAATAATGCACTCCAAATTGATTAATTGAAAATACATTTAAAAGTATTAATTTATTTCAAATAATAATTAAAATGGCTCTGATATGTCACTAGACATTATGAAATCATGTTCATTTCAAATACTTATATCACTGACAACAGTAGTGCGGACAGGATATAGTCATTTAAAAAGTGAAGTTGCGCCACCCTCCACCGATCTACCAATCACGGAGTCAGTAGTGTTGCGGCATCTGGGTTGCCAGTTCTGCTCTAGTTACCACAGCTAGAAAAAATGTTGGATCCTACAGCCTATCTGGCAACCTCGAGTCAGGGGGGAGGGCATACACCACTCAACAGTAATTTGAAAGTGATTGCAGTACCAGTTTTGGCCACAATCTTACATACAGCTCCTTTAATTAGTCATTTTTTACAAGCATGTTAAATGTAAAAGAAAATGATTAAAGGTGTTGTATATCATTTTAGGTATGGATGTCCTGAAGCATAAAAAATACCATAATATGTTTGCAGATATTTTGGAAATTACTCTCTTTTGAAATGTGCTTTCAGTGTTGGAATGTCTGTTTTTGTTTTGGACTGTGTGATCCCGCCCACTGCCAATTTAACAATAGTATTTCAACACCCCAGGTTGCCAGTTGGTGGAAAATAAAGCACACTGCAACAATAGAAGCCAGCAAACAAAGATTCTACCCGACCTAAAAAACCTCGGCATCCATCTAAAAAGCTCTATGAACAAAATCAGGCATATTAAAATAAATGAATTCATCAAATAACAGTGTAAAGCTTGTTGCTTTCCATTGTCCATTACACTCGTTTCTGCTGAGTGTCAATCTGGCAACCCGAGTGAGCGTTCAGTCTGAGGAGGAGGGGTGCGAGAAATAACTCCCTTCAATATTGTGAATTTGTACTGCAGTACCCATCAACTGATGACAAAATAATATTAATAGTGGTGGCCAAAAGTGATGTCCGGTAAACGTCAGATGTCAGAGATTTGCTTGTAGTCAATTGTTTTACGTGTGATAATGCAATGAAACATGCCAAATATTGCAGACATCATTTTTGGCTATCACACAAAGAAATTATAAGCACGTACAAAAACAAGAGAGCACCAATGAAATATTAATGACGGATTATGTTGTAGTCAATGTTTGCGTTTTCCTGTGAGCTTTCTGTAGCTGTAGTTTGCCAAATAATTTTGTCACATAAATAACTTAACCACGTTTAGTGTTTTGTTCTTCCCTCATATTTAAAAATGTAAAAATTATTAAAAAAAATTCCTCATACTTTTGTTTAATTGAATTTGAAGGGTCATTAAAAACAAATATCCCTTCAGGACATCACTTTTGGCCAATGCTGTATAAAATATAAGAATATATTTAAAAAAAATTGGTTTTAAAAATGGGCAATTGCTTTTCTCAGTCCATTTGCCAAATGTTTTACATGATCTATTTATCAATAGAGTTATTAAAATATGCCATTGAACAGTTTATGTTCTTACAAAAGAGTCATTACTGAACTGAACTCTCAATTTAAACACTAATTTAATGTGATTAAACATAAAAATATACACAATTAAGGCCATTAACAATGGTGTCAGGATGCATTTTTATCTTAAAAACAGAAAAGACACTTTTCTACATATGTAGATCATCATTTAATTAAAATGACAAACGAAATAAAAGAGTGTGCCCTTAAATTATCTTTAAAGTAGTCTCTCAACAAAAATTTATTGCAATTAATTTCATTAATAATGTATTAAGCGGCATATCATGCACTTTGATTAGAATTCTTAATTGTTTGCCAGCCCTAATCCCGAGCCGTCCCTAGTCTGTATTCCGACCGTCAAACTTTAATTACGCCTAAGAGTGAGAGGAGGAGTGGGAAAACGGATAAGGGGAATAAAAGAGATGATTGAGGTGACAAGGGAGGAAGAAAGACAGACGAGAGGGAGGGAGATTGAGTCGGTCTGTCAGACATCAGGGGACAGAATCTCTGCTTGGGTTGAAGGAGGTCATTGACAAAGATAAGAACTAAAATAGACACGCAGTCTTGACCTGCTCAACACACTTACTCAAGAGAGCCAAACAAGAAAGAGAGAGAGGGAGGCTTCATTTCCAGGAGCGTGGAGTTTTTTGTGTTACGATGTATGAAAGAATGGAGTTAGTGAGAAGCGAGGCGGAGAGACACAAAACAACAGTGAGGGACTGGAGACACAGAACGGGCGACAGTGGAAGACAGGGGGCAGAAAGCCAATTTAGCTTTCACAAGTAATCATTGTGCTAAGCCCTTTTACAGCACAAGAACAGAGATATGTTTTTTTTTCCCGCCTGACAGGGGCATTTATGTTTTTTCTCCAGGCTGATGCATTAAAACCCTTCCATTGTTCTGAATCTCTGCAGAGAATACACTTTAAATCGAAACCCATTCGCGAACGAACGCGGCGAGGAAATGTCATCAAGGCGAGGGAAAGCATTTGATAAGAAGAGCGTCAACGGTGTAGTTGTTAAAGGGCTGAGCTCTGTTTCTATAACAGAGACACAGAACACCTCGGCCCGGGAGACGGGGACCCAATGGCATGTTTTTTGCGTGGGGTGTTTGGAAGGAAATTGAACAGGAGCTGTATTCTAAATCCCATACTATCCATATAGCATGCAATACATGGATTAGTTGGTTTCAAATCATAGTATAGGATGGTATTACCCACAATCCCGTTCTACAGAGGATAAGGAGCTTGTGATAGTTTTTTTAACTTCTAGATATAGGAGAATAAGTTGGTTTTCAAAATCATGATTCCTACAGTGCAAGAGGCATTCAAGTCTGTAAGTTTGGACACATTTATTAGGTCTAAAATACATTTAAAAAAAACAACAAAAAATTAATATTGGCAAAGCTGAATTTTCAGCATCATTACTCATAAGTCACATAATCCTTCAGAAATCCTTGTAATATGATGATATGGTGCAGTTGCGCTGCTTAAATTTTACATTCTTTTTCAGGATTGTTTATATAGAAAATCTAAACTAACAGCACCTATTTGAAATCATTGTTTGTAACTAGGGATGCGCGATATATCGTCCAGCATATCGGTATCGGCCGATATATGTTCATTTTTAATGTTACCGTTATCGGCCTGGTAAGAAAATGTGGCCGATATATTAAAACCGATAATGTATTATTCCCTTCAGCTGAGACACTTGTTGAGCACTGTTTATGTTTTTGAATTTCTTGAAATATGATTGAAATCTCTTCAAAAAATGAAAATACGGTTTAGTACAACATGTGCGGCGCAACTCTGTCATATCGGCTATACAACACTATAATGAGAACGTCATTATAATTGTGCGCTTGGGACAAGAATTTAATTGTGAGACTTTTGTTTTTGTAATCAGGCTCTCAAAATTCGATACAAATTTGGATTTAAGTATATCGGCCGATATATCGGTTATCGGCTTTCAAATATAAAGAATTACCGGTTATCGGTATCGGCCAAAATTTTCATATCGGTGCATCCCCACTGTAAAAAAAAAATCCTGTAAAAAAACGGTAATACTGGCAGCTGTGGTTGCCAGCATCATCCCGTAACTAGACCGTGTGTTACTGTTTTTGTGTTAGAGCATATAGTTGTTAAATTAAAGTTTTATACTGAAGCTGACAATATGGTATTTAGCTGTTAATTTCAAAAACAGTAACACACTGTATTTTTACGGTATAATGCTGTCAACCACAGACGCCAGTAGTTTACCGGGGTTTTATTTAATTCGTTTACTTTATATTTCTCATAATATTCCATCTAGAGCCAGACCGATATTATCGGCCGATATTAGGCATTTTCCAAAATATCGGTATCAGCAGTTATAATGGCCGATAAATGAATATTTAAAAAATAAAATAAAAACGGACGAAACAAGCTTCAATCATCTCTCCTTGGCCTGTTATATTGAAAATGTATGTTTTACAATTTGCAGTATGATGTTATCGATTGCTAAATTATGGCTCATCATTGACTAGCTAACCGCAAAGCTAGCTAATGCCACTATCATCAGTGGAAGACCGCTAACGTTAACATTAATGAGCTTGGAAACCACAACCACAAAAACCTTTTTCTGCCTAAATAAAGTAATGATTACTGTAATAACTAGCATATCTCTAGTTACAGTCCCTGCATTGTAAAATGTAAGTTATACTTGCGAGGAGTGAACATTTAGACATAGAGAAAAAGTATCAAACGTATGTTGTGCAGAAAAGTTAGCTTTTCTTTTACACGTGTGTGAAATCCAACAATATTTAATAAAAAAAATATCGGCCGATATATCGGAATATCGGATTTTAAAACCCAAAAATATTTGTATCGGTATCGGCCTTCAAAATCCTTTATTGGTCGGTCTCTAATTCCATCAAAACAGATTTAGTTTTAAACCTTGTAGAAGTTTATTATCGTATTACTTTGATTTTGAGTTTTTTTAGCAGTGGAGTTTTAAATAACATGTATTAATTTGTTATGAAACTCTGGTTTTGCACATCCCAAGTACATAAAAGGGATAGTTCATCCAAAAAAAAAGTTCTGTCAATTTATTCACCTTCATGTTTTTCCAAACCTGTATGACTTTCCTTCTTCAAAGAAGATATTTTAAAGAACCCCGAAGTTCAAACAACATTTGGACCCCATTGACTTTCATTGTAATCACAGAGACATTTCGGAAAATATCTTTTTATGTTCCACAGAAGAAAGTCAACACAATTTCTATTTTTGGATGAACTATCCCTTTAAGTGTGTAATGTATGTATGCAAATCGGATGCAGTAAACGACTGAAGGAAGGAAATTAAGAGGGAAGGAACAAAGTGAAGGCATTGATGTGGGTGTAGACAGTCAGGGAGAAAGACGAAAGACAGAAGAACATACAAAAGAAGAAAGGAGAAACAATGGAGACCAAGAAAAAAAGGAAAAGAGTGAGAGAGATAGATAAAAGGGATAGGGAAGAGCGAGAAGAGGAGGATCCGATGAGAGAACACTGTGGTCGACAGTAATTGCTTCGTCTTGCTCTGATGCCCATATATGGTAATGGAATGCGTGACTGAGAGGGGTAACCTGTATTGAGCCGAGAGCATCATCACGTTCCCACATACACACACACACACATAGAGAGAGCAATCAGACATGCTGATTACAAAACACATTATCTCTCAGAAACGAGAATACCGACTCTCAGAAATGAACACTCTAAACCTTACAAGAACTGCTGACGGATAGAAAGAGACACATAAAAATCACACATAACTGCCACCATCAAATTATTAGGGTCAATGTGAAATGACCTCCGCAGCCCATTTACTTCAGTAATCAGAGTGCAGGATACTCAACAAGAAAATAAATGTACTGTATGGGGAATACTGGATTCCAACAAGTGTCTCTTCTATACCAAAATCGAGTTGATTGGAGGGGTTGGGTGCTGGAATTTATCATGCACCAAGGTATTCAATAGCCGCTTTCATACATGATTTCTTTATCAGTTTAGAGGTTGTGTGTGGGCACGATGTGTTGTTGAAATACAGAAGTTGCAAAGATGCTGAATTTTGATGCTCCGCATGTGTAAAAAAGAACATTTTTTGAGCACGTACGTTGTTAGGGTGCTTTGACCAACGTTCCTTTTTACACATTTTTTTGTGTTCAAGGTTTTGCCTTTGCTGAAAATATCCTTGAAAATTAAGTCAGTATTTCATCAAGTCATAATTTGTCATTTTAGTTCATTTTAATGAAAAGGCATCGAAATTTAGTCAAGTGAATGGAAAACCAAGCAGGCAACCAAATAAAAAATAAATAAGCGATTGGGATGCACCGATACGAAAATTTTGGCCGATACCGATAACCGATAATTCTTTATATTTGAAAGCTGATAACCGATATCAATGCAACGCAAGATTAATCTAAATTTTTTAATAATTTTCAAAAGAGCCTGATAACAAAAACAAAAGCCTCACCATTAAAAGCCATGTCCCAAGCACACAATTACAATATATGTAGCCTATATCGCAGACTTGCGGTACACATGTTGCACTTAACTGTATTTTCCTTTTATGAATTTCCAATCATATTTCAAGCAATTCGCACTCAACATTTGAAGTGTCGCAGCTGAAGGAAATTATCCATTACTTATCGGCTTTAACATATCGGCCAAATTTTCTAATCATCAGGCCGATAACGATAACATTAAAAACGAACATGTATTTGCCGATACCGATATGTTGGCCGATATATTGTGCCGAGAATAAATATGCAAATAAATAAACATGAATTTATTGTTTGAAACTAATGATATCTATATGCTACTATTTCATCAAAAGATTTCATCCAAATCTTTTCATAAAAGACTGAAAGCGGATGCGTGTGAGATTAACAGATGTGGTACATTTACAGGAAAGATAAAACCGCAATTTGCCTGCAATATAACAAGTATGAAAGTGGCTAGAAAAAGTGACTACAATTATCCAATAGATTAATCACTATACTTCAGTAAGAGATCAGAACAGGCCACTCAAAAAACCCGTTTTCGTCGACTACTACTCTGATATCAGCCACTTTTCACAGATTGTGTTGGTTGAACGCAAGCATCCTTATTACTTCAAGTATTTTGAAAGCAGAGATTCTGATACAGCTACCTCTGAATCACACCTAGTTACGGCCCCTCTGTGCTGTACGAGTGTGACTCATCCCATCGGACATGAGGCTGAGGACGCAAGCATAGCGATTCTTGGCTATCTCCTCCGTTCCTGCAAGTGCTGGGCATCTGGAAGGGCACCAGGCCCACCTCAGCTCCCCGGCATGCCAAGGACGCCCACATGACCGGCCCGACTCTCTTGCCAACTCAGGACCCCTGCATAGACTCAGCAAGATTTGACAGGATTCTGTTGGACTCATCTGTGAAGGACTGTGAGTTGCCGCAGAACCAGTGTTGAGGGAAAATGCAGTATGTCGACAAAGTGAATAAAAAAATGCCTTCTTGATGTTGGTCTTAAATATTAAATACGGAAAACTGTACATGGCAAAGGCAGCACGACACTAAACATATACAGTAGCACAAAATTTACAACACAAGTAGACAAGATATTGTGAATGATCAATGGCAATTCGTAACTATTTTATGTTTTGGCTTATTGGTGGCTAATTTGTATGATCTCATTCGTACAATCTACTTACGCGCATATGGGTGGACCTTCAGGTTTTTTTGTACAATTCGCATAACACGAATTCAAACAAAAACGCCAAAAAAATAAAAACGCCTCCATAAAAAGTTACGTTTTCCCGTGAGATGGGGTTGGAATGACTCATCAGTGTACGTTATTCCAAAGAAACGCATCTTTTTTAAACTTTTATTAACTAACTCTGCCTCTTAAACAACTTTTCTGTTCAGCTGATGCCATCTCCAAACACTTGACCTTG
The DNA here is from genome assembly GCA_038021265.1 of Cyprinella venusta. NCBI lineage: Eukaryota > Metazoa > Chordata > Actinopteri > Cypriniformes > Leuciscidae > Cyprinella > Cyprinella venusta. Next base: position 26,760,385 of record CM075878.1, on the reverse strand, counting down.
CGCATTTTTCCCACCCTGCATTATCGTGCTGAATATCCTGTTAAAAGTCAAATGGGCTGCAAATGTGTTTTTATGTTGACTAAAGCCGTGTGTCCACCAAAGCGTTTTTAGCCAGCTGAAAACACTAGAAGCTCTGCTGAAGACACCGTGCTTCGGGAGCGAGAGCGTCGCGTTTTTTTCCGTTAAGACTTTTTTTTGCTATGATACAGAATATCCGCAGCACATTTTACTTGAAACTGATAATGGAAGATAATTTGTTTCATACTAAAAATTTATTTTTCATCCATTTTGTTCGGTTAGCTCAGCTGGTTGATGTCGTTGTACAGAGCGAATGTTGTGACAGTTGGTCAGTGTGGTTTAGTCCCGCCCCTCCTCCACTGTGATTGGACGGCTGGGTAAAAAGTGACAGTGATGAGCTCTACGTTTTATCCAAAGTTAAAAATTTCGTCGAAAACTCTCGCGACCAGTAAAAAACGCTGGACGCTCTGCGTTTCAGTGTGAACAAAACGCTCAGCGCCCTTTTTACGCTCATGACGTTTAAAAAAAAAGCGGTGCTCCCATTGAAAACAATTGAAATCATACGCCAGGCGCGTGGAAAAATGCTTTGGTGGACACACTGCCAAAGACTTAGAGCGGCCAAAGCAGAGAAAATGAAGACATCACTATTGCCATCACCAGGGCTTGCCTTTTTTGCTCACCGGCCACTGGTTTTACTAGTTACTAGCCACTCAACATTTTCACTGGCCACAATTATGATATCAATGAGAAAAACTGCCATAATTTCATAATTTGGCAGCAGGTATATGGGCTCTATGCACAACTGCACTACTTCCTGAACTTCAGCCAGCTCCTTGTTTCCTGTCTATCATTATTGGACAATTTGATTAATTCAGGTGTGCTTGACCTCAGTAGTCACGGCAACAATAATCAAACACACCTGAATTAATCAATGTGTCCAATAATGACATACAGGAAACAAGAAGCTGGCAGAAGTTCAGGAAGTAGTGGAGCTGTGCATAGAGCCTATTGGGCTGCTGTCACTTTAAGACCTGACGTACGGATCCATTATACTGATTCACATGCGTTTTTTTTCTCAACCATTTACGTTCACTTAAAACATAACCGACTATGTTTACGTGAATTGTGTTTGTGTGTCAACTCGCTGTCGGAGGGAGCAGATGGTATAGTGAAAAATCTATATATTTGACAACACAACATTGCCCTTAGTTTATTATTTCAGATGCCTCTTTACAAATACTACAATTGAAAAATGTATATATATTATTTAAAAAATTCAACCTGCCGAAGTGGCTAGTATAGTGACTATGTTACACGTCACTATTTAAATCCACCCGTGTTTGGCGGGTGTTTGTCAAGCCCCGCCTATCACAAAATTGTCATGACGATCAGAAAGCTTCTGGTTTTCCAAAGGCAAAGTTTACGATGCCTCTGCCATGACATTTTATTTACACATGTAAAAAAGAAATGCTGGTTTTATGCGACAACGCATCTTGGAATTTTGGAAACAGCCAATTAAAGTAAACCTATTTTACTTACTTAAACTTTCCCATTTTACTTCTCTTATGCATTTTATTTCAGAGTTAAACATCATATTCAACAAGAAAAAAACATAAGGAATTTTTTTGCATCTGAAATTTTTGGATCAAGAAAAGAGGTCTCTTTGACAGGTGATAGCAAGAATATCTATTTTTAGTTTTAACATTCACAGATGAATCACAAAATGACTAGGAACATGAAGAAAGAAAAACACCTTAGAGTGCCTTGTGTAATTTCTGCAGCTCAAGGCTGACTAAACAGAATTTCGAAATAAAATACAGTTTCAAACAGGTTTTCCAAACACAGCCATTTGTCTTCTTTTGGTTGCAAAAAAACAAGTAGTTCCACCCCTAAACTCACGCCATTGGTTGAGAGTTGAGACAAAGTTGATGTGTTAAGCTGGTTGGGATGCTTCCACTTACTGTTACAAGAAAATATTTTAACATAAGAAATTTTTTTAACAAACATTTGAGCTTAAAACAATATACACAGCCTATCAGGACACGCTTCATCTCTGTAATCATGACTTCAAAAATAGTTCTAAATATGTCACGAATCACGATTGTGACGTGGCCTACGGCAGTGCTTATGCTAAACTAGTCAAGAACACCAAAGCACAAAATCCCACCTCCCTTCATTATTCTAGCTCTCCTCAAGTAAAGCCATAAGGAAATATATGTGATATGTGCCAAAAAAGAGCTTTATTTGGGGGAAAAGACTTTAAAATGACACATTCAAGTCTAGTTTTGTACATTAATGCATTGCGGCATTGTGACTCATCAGAGAGACCTCATTTCAGGTGTAACACCATACTTCTACAGCTCGATGCAAGTTTCCAAGCTGCCACTCAAATAACGCCACTTCAAAAGAAACGTCTGACAGGTCGCGATGTTATATTTTAACAAGCTTGTTTTTGTGTTGAGTAATATTTGATGGGAGTCAGGATAATACTCGAGCAACGAGTTCAAAGCAGGATCCAACAGGACACGGATGTTTGGTGTTGACATTCAGAGGAAACGTGATTGTGAAAGTGAAACTGCTTGTTTATGAATGGGATCTACTGCACACACACCTTAATCTGGTCATGTGATTAACCAGAAGGCTAACAGCTGATGAAAAGATAAATGACGGAGCGCGACATCACGTGAAATCCAAAAACAGCCTGGTAAAATGCCAACATGATATGGGATTACCCTATAAAATGGTTTTGTCTCAGGGCTAAATATAAAATATGGTTCCTGAAGCAAACCCAGTTTATGGGAAATGATATTGCTTGAGACTATACCCTTGTGAAAAATCCTTTACCAAACTGGTAAAAAGAGTATTTATTACAGAATATAATTTACATTCACTTCGCACTCAAGTATATTCTTTCATGCTTTCACTCAGGCACTCAATTGCATGTTAATTGATATTAAAAGGAAATGTATTATAGTTTAAATTGAATGTTGAATTGAGTGCAATTAGCTGAACTTCACAGTGCTTTGTTACATAATTTGGACTTACATACATATTCATTTGTAATTTCATAATTATGAGTATTGCCAACTGTACAGACAAGCATTTATGGTTGTCTGTTCTGTTATTTCTATTGAAACGTGTATGTCGTTTATTGTGATTTTGTACACTTATGTCACTTTAAATTTAAAACACATTTTTAAGATTTAAAGTCACATTCAACTCAATGAAGTGCACTTATATTTCACAAGGATGGTCTTTTCTCTCATTTCAATTAAATAGATTAACTTTTGTATAAGAAACGGTCATTATCTTCTCGACAATAACGAAAAGCAAATGAATTGGCGTTAAAATCAAAAATTTAAATGTATTATAATTATCCTGAACTCTAGGTCCAACTGTATTTTAAATTATTAACATACCATGAATTGGAAAAGTGACAATTTCCCTTTCTAAACGTCTTTTGAATTTCATCTTCGACTTCTACATTCACCACAAATTTAATAGTGTCATTCCAAGAAATGATTTCTTCTCCAGTCTGAGAGGGACTTGCACATTCAACATCCTTCTTATGATTCAGACCACGCTTCATAATGAAGCAGTATTTAACCTCTGTCTTCTGATTTACAGTCAATTTCCTTCGGCTCTTTCCTCTTTCTTTCTATCTATCACTGTTCTGGGACATGGTGCAGGATGAGACATGAGACACTCGCCAGCGTGAGTGAGAGAATGAGAGAGAAATGGGCATTAGAGAACAGCCTTGGTTTTGACGACACGGCCAAACTTTGGAAACTTCAGGGCTTTGGAAACTCTCCGGATCCGAGAGCAGCCACCTGTGCAGTGTCAAAGCGCCTGACACTCAACCCACCGTGAGGTTTTGCCTGATAGACAGATAGCTATCGGATGGAAGAAAGAGGGAAAATGAGAGTGCCAATCTTTTCCAGACCCCTCACATAGGACGGAAAATAAGAAGTGAGCTTAAATGGAGAACAAATGGAGACATCTGAGACGTTCTCTAGCAGAAACATCAACTATAGCTCTATAAAGATGTGTTTTGCATGCATATTTTGTAATTTATATTCCATCTGAATCAAAATACATCTGTTTTTCCTCACATAACCGGTGTAAAAGTAATGGAGCATTTACCTGCTGTTGTTCAGCTAACTCCTTTGAGAAAACTATTCACGTCTGGATAGGAATGTCTGTGTGTGGGGTGTTATTTTAACCTTATTTGGATACCGAAGAGGATAAATTTCTTATTTCTGAAGGTTATTAAATATAAAATATTTTTTAATTCTTAAAAAATATTCTTTAATTTTCTATTTAATCGGCTGTCAAACGATTAATCGTGATTAATCGCATTCAAAAATAAAAGTTTGTGTTTACATAATATATGTGGGTGCACTGTGTATAATTATTTATATATATATATATATAAATATACACACGCATGCTTGTATATATTTAAGAAATATTTTCATTTATACTGATTTATATATAATTTATATTATATAAAAATATAAATATTTTATAAATAAATAATATTTTTTTCTTAAATATACATGCGTGTGTGTATTTATATTTACGAAATAATTATACACAGTGCACGCACATATATTATCTAAACACAAAGTTTTATTTTGGATGCGATTAATCGCGATTAATCGTTTTGACAGCCCTATTTTTAATATATTTATTTAATATATTAAATAATGATATATAATTCAAAATACAATATAAATTGAAAAGTTACATAAAACATCAAATGAAAATACTTAAAATGTGAACTACAGGCATTGAAACGTTTCCATTTTTAGTACATCATTGTTGAGTAAACGAACAATAATCCTTCGCATTTTTCACAGATGACACCATTGTCAAAACGATCCCATTCGCGTTTTTATAATTTACATGGAGATAACAGTATAGTTTTCAAAAACCTTGCACTTAGAAACCCGTTTTCAAAATGTCGCGTTTTCAGCCCACCAAACGATGTTGTCGTGTAAGCGAACGGCCAAAAGGCATAAAAAGTCGTTTGTTTTTTTGTTGAAAATGACATCATGTAAACCACACATAACTGGTTAATCATGAACTATAAAAAAGCGAAACCTCAGAAATAAGATTTTCTTAGTGTCTTTGCACATAAGCCTGTATGTTCTCTATATTTGCAAGGACGTAGGTGTGCCTGGAAGTGGACAAAATGCTTGTGAAAAAAAGCTCCCGAGTGCTTGAGGAGAGTGTGAAGCAATGGCTGGATATCTTGCGATTCTGCTCTCAGTATCCAGACAAGTGTGATTCTGTAGACTGTAATTCTACAAGTCTGCAGAAGCCCGTCTGCTCCTGCTCCGTTGCTAAAACCTCTTCCAGCTATTTCCATCTCTACAAAAAGCTGAACAAACTGATAGTGCAATATAACCGCCAAGTCAGCTGGAATTAAAAAGCAGAAACACAGAGACACACACACACACACACACAGGACGACTAAGTCATCACAGTCAGCCACTCAAATAAACATTTATGAAAACTCCCCACGGAAGTCATTTTCCCTTACATCATGACTGGAGGTCTATAGAATCCTCAAGAAACATTAGCCTTTCACCCTTCAAGCAGCTTTGGATGGCAGCAACTCCGAAAATTCTCTCCAGGGTTTAACTTTCCAGCTTGAGACATGCCTGCCATCTCAATTCACAGAACCAAACTTAAAAGCCAAACAGGAAATAAAACTCATTTCTTTATTCTGTTTTGTCTTCACCAAAAGTCTTGGTATACCAGCTCAAGTTGGAAGTCATTCTCCAACACCCAAAGGGACTCAAAATATTAAAAACGAAGCAAAAGAATATCCTCTTCTGCATCTGAATTAGTCATATGGTCGTTTCTCTACCTCTTTTCGAGTTGTTTTTAAATCAACAAAATCTAAATTGACACGATTTACTTTTTTAAAGGGGTGATGAACTGACATCTAAGAGGTCATCATATCATAAGAATATCCTGTAAGTTTCAGAACTGAAAACGTCCTTGTTAGTCCAATAAAAGCTTTTATTGACACCAGCCTCAGCAAACGACTTGTTTTTCAAAGTGGGGAACTATGACGTCAAAGAGGGTAAAACACCACCCCCGCAGAAGAAGATCAACGTCTACTTCAACATGGCCAGTTTAGCCCCGCCCACTGATTCGCGCATTACACGCATAGCTAAATAACATAGATGCCTACCTCATGATGACAAATCAGATCGAGCTAACGAGCAAAACAAAATATTGTGCAGCGCCTGGTTGTGGAAGAAGACAGTCGCTGCATAAGCTTCCTCTGGATTCCAATAAGACTGCATGGATAAGCTTTATTTTTAATGCCGTTCCAGCTGAAGAGGGTAAAACATTGTCCGTCTGTTCGCTTCATTTCACTGAGGATTGTTTTGCAAACAAGACTGGATTTGCAGACCGATTAAGAGTAAAGAAGGGCTCTGTGACGTCTATATTGGATCTGACAGGAATTGTGCAACATACGGACTCTGGGGCGAACATGTATGGGCGAATCATTCCGGTTGCCATTTTACAACATTGGACATTTTCAAAACAACTCCCCTCAAGTGCGTCGACGGGTGAGTTGAAACTCATTATAATATGCAAAACTGTTATCCCCTCACGGTAGTGGGCGTTTACTTTCAAGTCTTCAGTGTGACACGCCCATAAAAACCGACTGTTTTTGAGCTAGGCTCAAAACTAGGGTAGAAAATAGCCTATTACTTACTCATTTTGATGTTTTTGAATGCAAAAACCAATCGAACGTCATAAGTTGACCTCAGACAACAATGTAATAAAATTTCAAAGCCAGTTCATGACCCCTTTAACACATGCTCATGGTCTTGTCGACAGTTCATCATGCATGTTTTTCTGAAAACAACATGTTCATCTTCATACACTCGAAAAAATGCTGTGTTGTTTTAACCCAATTTTGGGTAAAATATGGACAAACCCAGCCATTGGGTTACATTTTTAAATAACATTTTTAACCCAATGGCTGGGTTTGTCCATATTTTACCCAAAAATTGGGTTAAAACAACACAGCATTTTTTAGAGTGTAATCTTTCATCAAACAATTCCCACCTTTTTTTCCTCATTAAATATTGTTTCATTCGGAAATATCACATCATGGAAGTAAAATGGGTTGCAAACACACTTGTCAACTTTAAAAAAAGAGCTTTTAATCAAAGGCCTTCCAGTGCTAGAATTCAATTCCTTGCGACCTGATCGTGAAGACCCAAATCACCATTCCTCAATTGTATGCCAATTCAAGATTTAGTGGCAAATTGCATTTGACGTGGTCTTCAAATTCATCTCTCAGATACAAAGCAAAAGATGAGAAAATTAGATCCTATAAGCCTTCTTTTTTTAAATGACACACATTTATAGTTGGTAATGAGGTTAACGCGGCTGTAAATTGCAGAGGTCTTCTGAGGTGAAAGTGAGGTTTCTATTAAAAAGGTAGATTAAGCACATAAAGACATACACACGTTTGCATGCGCTTCGGCACAATTAAAAGCACCGTGCTAACGACGTGGGGCTAAGAAAGTCAATCAAGCAGAGAGCTTCTGAAAGAGATCAGTCAGTAATTAAGGCAATTTCAGCTCCGCCCTCAAGAGGATCTCAATGAATCAGCGTAGTTTGCGCTAGCTCAGGCAAAGGCTGTTAACACGTAATCCCCATCACCGATCCATCGGATGGATGGAGGGCCGGCTAACCTGCATGTATGGACACGTTAAGCTAATAAAAGTCAGTGATTTTAATATGCACTCATATTTCTCATCAAATTCTTCCAAGATGAAATTACCTTTCATAGTCTATGCTATGCACATTCATTTTATAGCTCTAAACTCAATTATTTAGGCTAGATGTTTCTTCTAGAACTCCTGAGCAATAAAAACAAACATAAACGAGAGGTTCCCACTTACATGAAACATAAATGAGAACTCCATTAAGTCTCCTCAGTTATGAAAGAGCAACATTTATGTGTCTCATGTGCTTAATCCACCGCCAATATATCTGACAGATGAAAGAACAGCTAACATGCATTTTAAGACAAGTTAAGCTGCAAAGAACTAGATTTGCATTTTCCTTGAGGAAATTTTTTTCACTTGCACAGCAACAATCAAAAGTGCTAATGCTTGAAGAAAGTTTTGGTTTAGGCTTTGGATTCTGTGCAAACGCACCAGTCAGTCCTAAATATGCGTGTAGTCAATCACAATCTGTTGAGCGCAATGACCAATTGGCCATATTGACAGTGATGACCAACGGACGAGTCAAAACAACATTTATAATTTCCCTTAATTCAACAGTTTTTGCTCTTTTGGTACAGAAACATTTTACTGGTATTGGTACCGACTAATTGACATTTTGGTACCGAGACAACAGAGATGCTTTGCATGTTTCCATGTTTTGTTTTATCTACATCTCAACATTTAAAGGCAACTACATGGTTAAAAATATGTGAGAAAGAAAACACCACCATCCCAATTCAATACGCATTTGCATATACGAAAAAGACCGAAACATCACTTGTCGTTCACATTTTAAAGACTCAATAAGGACTTACTTATTGAACGTTATTGCTAGGCGGTTTGACCAAAAATTTATATTTGTCAAAATTTAGCCGGCTTTCCAGGTTTTTTTTCTATGCATAATCAGGTGTTCAAAGCATTTTCTACAGATTGAGAGAGGAATTACTGCAATAAATTGACTTAGGATGGTCTACAGTGGCTCAACAATAAGTTTATCAAGCGACGAGAACACTTTTTGCACGAAAAAACAAACAAAAATAACGACTTCATTCGACTATTCCTTTTCTTCCTTGTAGGCCTGAGACGAGAGTTCAAGAGATTTCCACGACGCATGTGCGAGAACTCAACTGAAGTAGTTGAAGGAGATCGCAATTCTCGCGCACGCGTCGTGTTTCGTCAAGTTTCGATCCCTTAGCCACCCTATGTAGCAGTGATCCACCTCTCAAATTTAATCAAAAATATCTTCATTTGTGTTACGAAGATGAACGAAGGTCTTACGGGGTAGGTACAGCATGGGGGTGAGTAATTAATGACTTAATTTTCATTTTTGGGTGAACTAACCCTTTAACACAACGTCTACAAAAACTGGACGTTTTGAATGTTCCTAGAACATTTAGAAATAAACGTTACGAAAATGTTGTTATAATCTAAAATTGACTGGGGAAGAGGAGAGATTCACGATTGGGATTGCACTGAACACGTTTTAAAAGCAGGATTCTCTGAGCGATCCAAGAGAAAATAGACCTATTCTCACAAGAACAGCATGTACAGTATCTGAAAGCACAGAGATTCGCGCTCGCGCATTATATTAATTTACTTTTGCGCTACAATAGTGCGCGCTCGACACTTGACAGAAAAATATCGCCATAGTTCTGCAGCATCCACCTTCCCTGTAACGTAACACCAGAGCACTGCTGTTTGGTTTACCCTCGCCTCACCGTCACTACTTAGTAGTGCGATATCGTAAAGGATCCGTCTGAAACAGTGTCGGCAGCGCAGCGAACGTTGTGTAATCAAATACATCGGTATGGCGGTATATTCAAAATTAATATCATAACCAAAATATACACCGGTTTTTGGTATAAACCACTATACCGCACAGCTCTAATTAACGTTTTACTACATTTTCAATATAGTGACGCAAACACTGTGTCCTAACGAACCATTTCTGTAAACGTATATCCCATCGGGTTAGAATACAACGAAAGCTGAAACCTATAAAACTAATTTTAATATAAAGCGATAGTTCATTACCCACCCTCAAAACCCAACACTAACCCATAGACTTGGATTAAACTGCTCGATTCATGTGGATTTGTTTTACTATCTCTTCATGAACGTTTTGATGCATCAGAGTTTTGGGGTGAATAGATATTCAATGGAGGGACAGAAGTCTCTCAGATTCCATTAAAAATATCTTCATTTGTGTTTTGAAGATGAACCAAGTCTTAAGGGTTTGGAACGACTTGAGAGTGAGTAATTAATGGCAGAATGTTCATTTTTGGTTGAACTATCCCTTTAAAACAAATCCTAACCAAAATGTTTGAGGTCCATCAATGCAGCACAGTAGAGAGATGGCTGTCGCTCTTTGCTTAAAGGATTGCTGGAGATGAAGGCGTTGAAAGTTTTAAGAGGGTGGAAAAACCCTTTGAATGAGCCCAGGGTCACAGAAAAGGCTGATCTCAGAGCCCACACACAAAAAAACCCTCTCTTTAACCATCATTTTATCAAGCACAGTTGTGGGTGATAAGAAGGCATGGCTGGCCTCCAGGAGTCCTCCGACCTTCGCTAACGGCACCGTATGACCACATCAGTGCTGAGCGGCAGAGGAGGACAACAAGGGAGAGGAAAAAAAAAGGGAGGCGGGAGAGTCAGGGACCAGGAGACTGAGAGTATCTCTTTCACGCCGTGAGACAAACACATAAATCGGGAGAAGGACGGAGACACAGAACAGATTTTCCATCTGTTATGCGGCAACATCTGATTCCCCATTTACGACAGCAGCATATTTTCGAGTCCAGCGAGCAAGATTGCAGCTATCAAACAATTTTCGGGTTTTGTACGCTCTGGAACTCACTCATTTCCAATATATTATCTACATTACAAAAGAGACCGCGGAAATGGCTTCTAGATAGTGGGGCCACAATAAAGTGTAAACCATGTGAGGCCGGGGTAAATCGAGGACAGGCGGGGAAACTTTTTTTATCAACACACTCCGAGAAAAACGCTCTCCTGTGCACTTCAGACACTCATAAACAATGGAAGAAAAAGGGGACAGAGGGTCTTACAGGCGGCCAATCACTAAAGCTACCAGAACAAAGGCTTGAGACAGAGCTCTGAATGCACACTGGGAGAAAAGAAGGAGGGGTGCGGAGAAAGGACACTCATTCAAAGGCTAGCAATTTTAGTCCTTGCATGCTCAATGTGGGAGTGGGTGAGAGTCAGAGACTGAGAAAGGTTTCTTGTGAAGGTGTTAGTTTCATTCTACGCTCCATTTTGGACAATGCAGACACAGGTCTTTTGTTCTTAGAAACCTGTTGGCATAGATAGAAGCACATTGTTCGGCAGGAAGAAAAAAGGAATACAGGGAAATTATCACGCCTTTGTGAGGGAGTGCTCTTTGCCGCCGCTCTGACATTTGTTGCTTCTGACAGTAATAGAACACCAAGGGGAACCAATAAAAAAAGTATCTACTTCCATTTGTCGTGCTTCCCTGATCCCAAACTGAATTAAACACTCACCAGTAATGTTTTAAACTCCCCTCAAAGACTCTAAAACAAGATGGATGCCATCAGATCTCCAATGAAAAGGGGTCTCCATGACAACTGCGAGGAACCTTAACCTCACCCCTGAAGATCCCCGAGAACTAATACACAAACCTTTGACATGAAACCAACAAGATTAATGAGCAACCAGAAGTCTCGCGCTCATCCTGAGGTGTAAAACGCCTTATCCCACCAAGAAATTAATAGAGGCGAACCCCAGAGTGTACCCACGTAAGATGAGCGGCACTGAAATCTTGGCATGACTAATTGTGGTGCCAAGATTCATCCATCCAAAACTCATTTATCCAACGGCCAAGATGCTCGCCTTATTTCTCGTGAAATATGTGCACAGGGAACGCTTCATTTACAGTCATCTGTTTGCCAGCATCTCGAGTCTCCTAACCCTACCTATGTACCTGAAAAGCCAAGTGCACACTAAACGACCGAAGCGAATATTTTATGGGACAAATATGCGATAAAATACTCTGGATAGTCAACTAAGTGCATTCACACTGAAACTGGTTTGAAACTGGTTTGAAACCTGCCCGACAAGTTGACAGGTGTGCATACTGTCCCAACTGCAAACATACTCGCCAAAGTCATCCATATTTTTGGATTTAAGTGCTATTCATATCAAGGACAATAATGTTACCGTTTTAATAATCATTCTAATTCTTAGAGAGTAGTGACCTTCAAGCCCCAACTTTAACAATAACATCACAGTGAAACATAACATTGGAATCACGTTTAGCAGATGAACAATAAAAACACTGATGACAGCCAATTAGAATGCTTGAGAATTTAAAGTGACAGACATCAAAAATGCAACACGAACTTATAATAATCCGAATGTTATCGCCTGTTGGTGTGGACGTGTTACACTGTAAAAATAAATGCGCTTTATATAATCAAAAAAATTGTGGATTACAAGCAATATTATTAATTAAATTTAACAATAGAATTGAGTAATAATTAATCAAATTAATTCATTAAAAGTTAACCATTTAAAACGAGTAAAACTTTTTTTAGAAAGTATATCTAAATCACCATTATGGTGATCAGTGTTTGTTTTAGGTTTGTTTTAAAATGACGGTTTTCTCCTTCAGTGATTCTGCAGGGGTCTTCAACGTTGGCAATATAAAATAAAGATAATATAAAATAATTCATCTTTGACGTCTTTCTGTTATTCAGATATTTTTGTTTAATTTTTTGGTGTAAACTTTACTCATTTTAAATGGTTAACTTTTAATGAATATTTTGATTAAGTATTACTCAATTCTAATTTGTTCAGTTTAATTAATAATATTGTGTGTAATCTGTTGCCACAATTTTATTGATTATTCATTTTACAGTGCATCATTATAGTTATTGTTAAAGGCTTTCATTCTTTAATTTTCTTTCTTATTTTATTTGTGTAAATCATTTAAAAAACGACATCTTGTAGTTGATGTAGTTGAACTGTGCACTACATAGACAAAAACAAGAAACTTGAGTCTTTAAATATGTGGAGAGCTTCAGTCCTGCAGTGTAGCCTCGGCTTAGACAGAACCGCAGACATGTCTCTCCTTATCAGAGGAAACCAGCCCCTCTGAGACACCATCAAATCACTGTGATGTTTAAACCACCAGGGAAGAAGTGTCTAGGACCATCACCACTAGCAAGACTAGTGAGGCAAACAAGGGGAACAGTAACCTAAAATGCAATTTTATAGCAGTGGTATCTCAAAATAGCAGAAGACTTACAGCATTATTGTATTTTATAAGGTTATTCAGCAACAAAGACTTGTCATAAACCTCTACGTGTTAACAACTAAACCCTGTTGCATTTCTTGCCTCCAATATACATTATCATAACAAAAGATCTATACAGATGTAAAAGTTTCAAACTGTAAAGCAGGTGATTAAGTGTGACATTACAATTACACCTGCTGTCTTCCAGCCTTAGAAGAAAAAACCGATCACGACAGGCCACACCTTGCGTAACATGGAGTACGAGACAAGGGATATGGGTTACGGTCAGTGGCTCTTGTTAAGTTGACCAGGATAACCCAGATAAGCAGGTAAGCCTTAGAAATCAGCGCGCGCAAGCGAAACACATGCGTGCAACTTGCGTATCAATACACTTGGGACGGGCGACTTAATGTAAAGCGCCTTGAGATAAACATCATGCAAATTACCTCTAGGTACAGTTTCAGAATAACAAGAGACCGGTTGAGCAGTAAAAAATGAAAGAAAAGATGAACCCACAAGTTACTGAGTCACATTACCTTGGCTGGACAGAAGGCACGCGCCAAGAATCAGGCAACAGTTTATCATCGTAAAGTCGCTCATTCCGCTCTTGTCCGCGGGAGGTTAAACAAATCCTGAAAACTTTAGCATAAAATCTCTTTCACTTTGCGAAGCGAACCGGAGGCGATGTGTTGAGGCTTGTCAGGTCGGAATCTCAGTCTTACAGTCCGCTCCAACTGCTAGTAAAGCCCGGAGTGTGTGCAGGTATGTTATTGTGCCGTTGAGTCCTTCTGCCTGACGAGACTAGCTCACTTGTTCTGTTCGGTCACGAGCGCGAGAGCGCTACAGATGGAAGTGTCGTGATGTCATCGTCGCGTCACGTCATAGTGGGAACGGAAGGGCATTGAAGTTTAGAACTTGTGGATTGGGTTCCAGAGACACCACTAAAGCGTTTAATCAAAATATTATGGTTCTCCGCTTCAAAGTAGTAGCCTGTTTTGTTTTAGATTGTAATCAGAATGCGAAAATAACTGGGGATTTTGTCAAAAAATCCTTTGGTTCCCCTGGTAAATTCCCCTGGTTTTTACATAACAATTTATAACATTCTACAGCACTATTTTGATTCGAAATAGTAAATATAATTAGATATTAAAGGTTGTGACAGTAAACAACAGTCTAACAAAGAAGCATCGATTATGTAACAGTCTCAGAGCGTTTGCTGACATCATTGTATCAGTTGAAGATTTATTCCAGTTCATATTAAATGACAAATAAACGACACGCTGCTTTATGTTCTTCAAAATATGCCCTTGTAAACGATGAATTATGAAAATAAATGATTCTGAAATTCAATTTCCATGGGGCGACTATTAAATTCCATAATAAAAAAGTTAATTTCCCTCAATGGCAAAATTGTCAGACGATATAAATCAGACGACTTGGCTGTTTGTGCATGTTCTAGACGAATCTGTAGCCTAATTTTAAACATTTTAACTCATTGACTTTCTTCATACTCACACGGACTAACTTACCGTTGATTGACTGTCAAAACAATGCGATTTATTCGAATAAGGAGGAATGAAGGACAGGATTAATGAATTCAGTGCTCCTCTCCTCTGGGAATGGCCTGCATACTAATCATCAGTGACCTCGCTCTGCCATCTATTGACTGGCCTGTGAAATTACGCGGTCTCATTCATTAGCATGCAGAGCTCGGAAGATTTCTGTCAAATGAAATATAGCGTCCCCTCGAATATGCATAAACGGTCGCTTGCGTATACGTTTATAGTTTTGACTAAAGTTCGACAAGGCAAACTTTGATGTTAGCTGACAAAGTCTTGCCTGGCAGCTTGAAAAACTTAAAAAGCTGCGAAGTTTGAAGGTTGCATGGGCTGTGTGCGCATTGAATACTTGAAATACCCCCAAGAAATGATTGAAAGGCACCTTTTTTCTTTTCTATTTACTGTTGAAACGTACTCATTTCAGATTGGACAAAAATCTGCAGTGCAGCATGGGTTAGGTCCAAATGCACATAAAGGCCTGTCTGCTAGGCTAGCTAGTCATATTGTGTTAACAGCTAGGAGTGTATTAGCATATGGATGACCAACCTCATGGCTAATAGACAGACTAAAAAAAGACACATTTTCTCTGAAAAAGATGGCCTCTTGCAGGTGTTTAATTAGAGTAGGAACTATGCTGCATTCGAGACTACTAAGAAATCGTCCATCTGCATCTTACATGCACTAATTACCATCAATATTGCTTGAAGTCATCAAAATAAGTTAAGCATTTTTCAACTTTTTTAATAAGTTATACAAGATTCAACTCATTTACGTTAGTTTAATGCAATTTACGGTGAAAACATCCAAGTTGATTGAACCTAAAAATTTAAGGCAGTGACTTTTTGTTATGGTCATGCTCGGAACCGGAGAACGCCACTGAGATGATGTCACCAGAGCTACCGCAAGCATGTTTTTGGCTTAACGTCATAGAATGTATTTAGTAAAACTTAAGACATAATAAACATACACACATTCGTGAGACATAACAAGTATGCAAACACATCACAACACTGCGCATGTTCACAAGGTATTTTTGAATACGATTGAGAAAATTGGATTCATGCCTTGATTTGTTTCCCTGTTGATCAGATTATTTCAGGTTTACACCATCCCTTTCAATCCAATTGAAATTTCATTCAGATCAAGCTCAATCGAATTTGACTGAGGTGTTTACGTGATGGATTTTCAGTCAGATTGAGCCATCAATCCATTTATAAACTGATCAATTGGGTGCATGTAATCATAGTGTGACACATCTTTTCCAAGATGGTAGTGACTAAAGTATCATCCCATTAGTTATTTTCAAGTGTTGATGGGGAAATTCCAACCGTATTCCGTATATAACCGTATATATGTACTCTTCTTCGAGTCAGATCACAGCTGATGTGGCAGGTCCTGGGCGCTGCACTGAGGGGCGTTTTTACACTCTAGTAGATGGGACATTGTCTGTACTGCTCCACAGCTACATGTGTCGTCTGTCTGGTGGTTCCATGTTTTCATAAGAGCTTTACACCTCCCCTGTTCCATTCGTAATCTGTTGAGGGTCTTCCAGATTAGCCATGGGAGGTCGTGCCCGCAGTCGGGGTGATTCCTCTCTCCATCCAGTCCAGGGCTTGTGTGTTTAGCTGATTCCATTCATCTTTCCAAATGTTGGCCCTTGCTATTTCTCTGGTTGTCTGGAGAGGTGGGACTGTCAGTTGGTAACTGGCTCTCGATTTAAGACGGGGTGGGGGTGGGATTATGTGTCCGTGCAGGGGGTGCCTAGTGTCAAGCTCCTGTGCTCTACATCTCGTCTTGCGGAACGATGGATCGTCTCATGTGGGGGGTCAGCTTTAGGCCCTAGCTGGAATTGCCAGAGGCATGGGACTGGTGTTGCCGTGATAATGCAGCAGGTGTCGTTGAGGGCTGTGTCAATCAGTTAGGTATGGTGGGAGCGGCTCCAGCTTGAGCACACATATTTGCCCTTGGAGAAGCACAGGACTAGGGCAGTTGCCTGGATGGTTGGTGGATCGGTGCCCCATTTTGAGTTTACCAGTTTGCGCAAGATGTTATTACGAGTGTTGATCTTGGCTTTGGTGTTCTGAAGGTGAGTTTTAAAAGAGACTGTCCTGTCGAGTGTGACTCCCAGGTACACAAGGTGAGGGTGGTTTGAGAGTTTGTATTCATCCCATGAGATGGTCAGTTCTTTTTTCCCATCTCAATTTTTAAGATGGAAGCTGCAGAGTTGGGTGTTTGATGGGTTGGGTTTCCGGTGGATGTTGTTGTAGGTTCTTATCTCTTGTAGGGCACTTTCCATGACAGGCTCAATCTTCTGGAAGTTGTCCTGTTGGGTGGAGATGCAGAGATCTTCCGCATAGATAAAACAGCAGTATTGTGAGGGAAGTGGTTGGCCATTAGTGTATATGTTGAAGAGAAGGGGGGGCAGTACGCTGCCTTGTGGAAGGCCATTCTTTTGTGCTTTCCATTTGCTCTTCTTTTCATTTAGTTGTACAAAGAAGTGCCTGTTGTTAAGGAGGCTTTTGATGATTTGACAGAGATCGAGGTCACCAGTCATGTCAAAAAGTTTCCTAATCAGGGTGCGGTGCTCAAAGTCACTCTAGTGCAATCACACACACTAAAAGTAGGAGTACTTTATTGGCAGTCGATGATTGAAGAACCATTGGTATGGTTTGGAATCGTATGGTCATTTATTTTTATAGCATATAAATTCAATTTACATTGTCCAATGTGCTTTACAATATTAATAAAAATTCTAAAAACAAACAACAGTACAAGTATTCATTTAAATATAGTACTATAGGATAAGTGCTTCACCCATTTAAAATGATGATAAGATAGAATGGAATAATGCTTTAGCATGTGTTAAAGGGATTTTCCACCATGGTAAAACTCAACTGTTTAACTCTGGGAGAGTTGTAAAATGAGCCTATTTCCAAAAAAGGGGAGTATCCCTTTAAAAGCCTTATCCAACAAAAATGTGTTTAACTTGGATTTAAAAACAAATAACGAAGAGGCTTCTCTAATTGAAATGGGCAAGTCATTCCATAATTTGGGACCAACTACAGAGAAAGCACGGTCCCCCCTAAAAGATTTGACTTAGGGATAGATAATAGTCTCTGATTTGATGACCGTAGTGATCTAGTCAGATCAGATGATTTTCAGTTAGTAGAGCAGATAAGTAGGGTGGAGTCAGACTATTTAGAGATTTGTACACAAAAAGTAAACGTTTGAACTCCGCTCGTACTGGCAGCCAGCGTAAAGAACGTGAAATTGGCGTGATAAAATTCCGTTTTATGCACCCGTTAGAAGTCTAGCTGCCGCATTTTGAACTAATTGCAATCGTGACATTCCTGAATGGCTAGTCCCAACATAAAGAGAGTTGCAATAATCCAGTTTAGAAAAGAGAGAAATGTCTTACTTTTGATAGTAGCCTCAATTGAAAAAAAGCAGGATTTCACATTTGCCTCTCAAACTTCAAAGATTCATCAAATACTACACCCAGATCTCTCAGCCACGGCTTCCCACAGGCAGACAGACCACCAAAATTTACTTTAGGAATGGTGGAGGAGTCTGAGGGTCTAATTAAAACAATTTCTGTGTTGCTCTCGTTAAAATTCATAAGGTTTGAAGACAACCAGATCTTTACTTCGGTCAAACAGGCCATAAGAGTTTCCAGACTATCTGACGAGCATTTTAAGGGCAGATAAATTTGAGTGTCATCCGCGTAAAAATGGAAAGACAGCCCATATTTTCTAATAAGAGAACCTAGTGTAATCATGTATAAAGAAAAAAGAATGGGTGCCAAAATAGACCCTTGAGGAACCACATACGATAGCACAGCCTTATTAGAGGAATATTCTCCAATCTTCACTGAGAAGCTTCTGTTAAAATAAGATATAAACCAGTCCAATGCACTGCCGGTAATGCACTGTTCCAGACGGGTAATAAGTACAGAGTGATCTACTGTGTCGAATGTAGCAGTTAAATCTGAAAGCACTAGAGCCATAGTCGCCAGAATCACTATATGACGCCCTAGGATGAGAATGCGTTGGGTTATTAGGTCATCGTTAAAAAACCTTCAACAATGTAGTCTCTGTCGACTGATGTTTTCTAAACCCAGATTGAAGAGTTTCAAAAATCACATTATCAGTCAGGAAGCTTTGTAATTGTTGTAGGACTATTTTCTCATGAAAGAAAAATTGGAGATTGCTCTAAAATTGGCTAACACTGTGGGGTCCAAGTTCTGTTTTTTTAGGCAAGGGATCCATTAACATGGATCGCAAAGGCTCTTTATAGGTTAAAAAAGCTCTTTATATTTTCAAAATCTTCTTCACACTAATAAAAAATGTCTCTTTTCAGAACTGTTCACTGAAAGGTTCTTCTGTGGCATCACTCCTTTTTTAGCCTTTAATTTTAAGAGCTTGGGCTGTCAAAGGGGCATTGAGAGGTTTTCAAGAAACCTGACAGAGCTGTGGTAAAATGGGCCATTGAACAACATCAAATTAAAATGTCATAAATAGGTAGATAATTATATGTTAGTTCCATGTCTTAATACAAATAATCATTTCCTTCTGGAAATTACCACTATTAAAATCCTCGGGTACACCATTAGCAGCTTTTCTAGGAGTGTCCATTTACTGAGAGTGCCTTAAGGTCAAATGCTGGTATATTAAGAGTCCTGTGAACTAAGAGTGACATATAGTCAGTGGGAGTGGGCTATAAATTCATCTTCAATCTATGACCTTCATATGTACTTTTTAACCACCCCACAGAACATTCAGCGAGATTCCTGATTATACTGTTACCTAACAGCACTCACCCCCTCTCCCACAGATGCATCCTTAATATAGCTGAGTCATGGTCAGACGACACACAGGAAAAAGAGCAATTGAATCCTATTAGAATCCGTCTATATTCCCCCACTTGGTATTGGGTGTTCAATTGCGCCTGACGATGTGTATCTCATCTCGGCCAAAAAATAGCTTGGATTGCCGCTCACCGGGCCAAACGCTTCTAACAACCACTGACAGTTTGGCACTAATGATACGTTTTCAAGCATTCGTTGTCATTGTCTCCAACACACTGTCCTAACCGGAGGTCCAATAGGATGGCAAAACGTCCAAATCTGACAACCCTTTTAAAAAATGCTCTTAAACCTCCTTCCCACTCCCATACTTTGCCCTCCATCCGCGCTTTCTGAAAGATTGTCCCTTAGCTCGGCCCAGCAGGCTCGGATTGATTAAGCTTGGTGACTGCTTTAATGTGATCATGTATCAGTGGCCTGTCGACACCTTTACCGGCATAACTCTCCCTCTCGGACAGACTGATTAATACACTGAAGTGTCCATCCCCCCTTCCTTACTGTTGCCTTATTTTTCTATTCTCCTCAGGTCTCGATCCGGTTACCTTCTGCCCCTCGTTATTACAGTATATCTTAAAGCTCCATTAAACTGGCCCAGCTAAGTGTTGCTCTGCTAATAACGCACCAAAGGGCTGCTGATAATACGCTATGATTAAACACATTAAAGGGCCGAGCAGGCTACCACCCCACAGCAGGGTTCTTGTATGTTCTGCGTACACACTCACTAAAATGTCTCATTTCATTTGCCTCAAATTTCTAATTTCTCAGGTTTTATTAAAGGCATAGTTCACCCCAAAATGCTCATTTCAAGCTTCGAAAAGGATGCAAAAGCATCATAGGCCCTGTTTACACCTGGTATTAAAGGGATACTCCACTTTTTTTTGGAAATAGGCTCATTTTACCATTCCCCCAGAGTTAAACAGTTGAGTTTTACCGTTTTCAAATCCATTCAGTTGATTTTCTGATATTTAGAAGAATATCAGTAACCAGACCATTTCTGGTCTCATTGACTTCCATAGTAGGAAAGAAATATACTATGGAAGTCAATGAGACCAGGAACTGTCTTGTTACTGATATTCTTCTAAATATAAAAAAAATTGACTGAATACATTCGAAAACGGTAAAACCCAATTGTTTAACTCTGGGGGAGTGGTAAAATGAGCCTATTTCCAAAAAAAAAGTGGAGTATCCCTTTAAGATGCGTTTTAATCGTTCGGATCACAAGTAGACGAGGAAGACCTACCCGTTTACATCTTGTGTTTAATCCGTCTCTTTTGTCCACTTTCAACCACTTCTATCCTGATCCTGGCGGGTAAATGTATGGACTTTTTCAGGTCTTTCAATCGAATAGATGAAATAAGAATGCGACCGTAGACTTCGGAAAAATACACTAGCAGTAGCTTTCGTTTCTGCTCTGATAGCCTCAAGACCACGCCAAACGCTGTGAGTGCGAGTTAGAAATCAGGAATGGGGAGAGAACATTGTGCTGTACATCTTTTTCGTCTTCAAACCAAAGTTGGATCTCCAGTAGACAAAGTTTAAATCCTGCCATGCTAGCATAATATTTACTCATTAAGTCAGTAGGCGGAGAGTAGGTGTCGTTTGTGGCTGTTCGATTGCATTCGACCACATGAGCGTTTACACTACGAAAGCAATCAGAATGCGTTTTCGATTCACTGGAAGTGTTTGAAAGTGGACAAACTCAAAAAGTTTTAGCATAGGTGTAATCTGCGGGTGGGACATGTCCCCTCCACTTTTAGCCAGGGTTGATATTGTCCCCACCACTTTTGAAACTTCTCACGGCACAAATGTAACTAATACAAATAAATCATTGCTAGTTAACTAGAAGAGTATTCATTTCGTTCGTTTGTTAAATAAGAGGCGATCTAGCGCTGAAATGTGTTGTTTTTGAAATTAAGTGATCAAAGTGCTTGTTGACTGCGATCATCGGCACGTATACGGTGTTCTCTTGTAGCCAGCGCATTAATCCGTTGTGGAGACTATATTCGTTCTGGTGAAATCACAAAGTAAAATGCACACAAACGTGTCCCTGATAAACATAATCGGTTTTAATGAGAAAAAAAAAACTATACAAGTACGGATTAGAACTCAGAACCTCTGACACGCTTGGCAAAAGTTCTACCACTGGACCATTGAACAACATGTGTATTGATGTCGGATTCTCGACACCAACACATATTAGATTTCATTAAATGACAAATTAAACACAATATGCTATTTAAATCGATTGCTGGACATCGGTATGTTATTGTACATGGGTACAACTGATTTATGATTTATGACCCCCCCACACACACAACACACCTGTCCCACCCACTTTTTAAAGCAAAGTTACGCCACTGCTTTTAAGACCCCGTTTACACGTGTATTTTTAGCCCGTTCTCATCCCAAGGCGTCATATACGACACTTTTGCCAATGCGTAGACATCCAACACACATGGCACCCTTTAGCGTCAATGAGACGCATATATATATATATATATGGGTCAGAAGGCGCCCTCTAGTGGTCTAACCCTAACCCTACCCCAGACCTAAACCTACCCATAACCGAAGCGTGTTATATTGACGCTAAAGGGTGCCATGTGCATTGGATGTATGCGCATTGGCAAAAGCGTTGTATATGATGCCTTGGGATGAGAATGCTTTGGTATTTGCGTCGTCCACTTGTGATCCGACCGAGCAAAGCACATCTTAATACCAAGTGTAAACAGGGTCTTAGAAGCGGTTCATGAGTCATGTCAGTCACTGAAAATCTATTTGAAAATCTTCATGAGAGAAAAAGAGATGTATGATTCGCGAACGAATCGTTCATTTGAGTCAAAACTGTTCATTCATTTCTCAAAACCATATTGTTCTGATTGATTCAGTCACAAATTGCACTGATTTAGTTCTTGAGTTCAATTCGCTGACTCATTGATCCAGTCTCGACATAAATTTCAGTCTATTTGTCTCTCAAATACATTGAATAAAGTGGAATAGTGCACTATGCCACTTCTAATATGATTTTCATTGCTTTTTGTGTCCAAACCTTCAGTCCCCCCAAAGAAACTAATACAGGTTTGGAATGACAAGTAAATGACTCAATTTCAGGGTGAACTATTCCTTTAAGACTTCTTTCATTACATTCCTTTTTAGTGCTCTTTCTCTCCATTTATGCTTATTCACCTCTTGATTGCTGTGATATCAGGCACTTTGTTTCGCTGCCGGTTTTTGGTTCTTTTCATTAGATCTTTTATGCTTCACTGCGGATTTGTTTAAAATGTGAGTTTTAAGCTATGTGTAGGTAGGAGAAGGAAGCGTGGAAAAAAATAGCAAGACAGGCATGCAGAAATCTTGTCTATAATATTAATAATATCTCAATTTAGCTCAAGATATCAAAGGATCTGCTTGCGGTGTGAAAATAGACAAAAAAAGGTGTCGCATATGTGCTTCTCACACATTTCAATGAATTCTGCCCATTCACATCTTTTCACTATGCATCTGCTTGCTCTGTTCTTGTGTGTGTGTTGAATTGTGTGGCCTTCTTCTCAAGCCACAATATACTCAGACACACACACAATGACTGGCTCACTGTGATCGGCTCACATCCTCTCATCCTCTCAACACCCCTCCATATATAGAAAATCCTCCGCCTGGGGGACACAAACAACATTTGGGAAAAAAGGATTAAAAGAGCGATAGAGTGAGAAAAAATAGAGTCGAATGTGTGAAGCAGGAAAGTTGGTATGTTGTTTTTCACTTCCACTGGTACTGTTCACTCTCATTTTATATATTTATACACTGTGTTATACATTATGTAATTGAATTGAATAATATTTCATCTGTTCTGGATCTTGAGAAAGTTATGTTTAAAAGAGTGTAAAATAACATTGTACCTTGTGTCTGACCGCTTGCTCGCATCTCGCATATTTTCCAGCATCTAGTGCATGTCGAGGCTTTCTAAAAATTGGGCTCTCAAGTTAAAACAACACTGAAAAAAATTATTTTTGCTGCTTTGCTTAAGTAAAATGAGCTTAAGCAACACAATTGCTATCCATTTTGTGCAAACTTAATTAGATTGTGTTCAATCTGCTTAAATATATGTAATTTTAAGTTGACTTGCATGTAAATCGTATCATTTAAGATGCTTAAAAGTGCTACAATAATTGGTTATAGTCTAAAATTTGATTAGTGCGACACTAAAATAAACTATATTGCATTGGATGAATGGATAAATGAATTAGAATACCTGAATTGTATCAGTTGATCTAAAACACTGAAAACTAGTTGGGCTGACACTACTAAATTAAGTTTTGCCCAACCATAGTAAATAATTTGAATCAACCTTAATCAATTAAGTTGACCCAACGCAAGTATATTACAGTTTTTTACCATCACTTTGTTTCTATTTTCAGAACCTTGATGTAATTTTTCAAAACTCTAGACACAAAACTCACAACCAATGATCAAAATGCACATTTTTGCAAAACTTTAACCCATTTCTCAATTGCTTGGATACAACACACATACAACTTAGATCATTTGTTCATTCATAAATCACCTGTTCAATATGACACATCAAAGTACTACTATTTCAAAAGGCAATTCACACATTACAAAATGAGTGTCTATCCATTTCCTTTCAATGATCTAACTATCAATGGATACAACTGCTCAAAATGATAAGTAACTGTTGCAGTACTCTTAATGCAGTTGTATGGAAACAGACACACAATCTTCCATGTTTACCTTAAATCATCAAAGTTTCAAGATAAGAGATTCATTGTCACCAATTAGCGTGGAGCATGAACCAATTAGACTACAATATCCATGGATGTAGCCTACTATTACATATTTTTAATTCCAATAAACCTATGTTTTGATTGCACTGTAGTGTTTTGCATCAATATATCACGCACTTTGACAAGAACCAAACTTTTCCAGTCTTAGCTACAACTTTAAGGGTGGGTCAAAGTAGACGTTATTCACAAGCAGCCTATGAAGACTGTAAAAAAAATATTTTCATGATTTGTAATCACAACATTTTTTCTTTTGTGAAATCAATTTACATAATTTATGTAGATCACATAACATAATATTTTGAGTTTCTGATGATTAAATCAATCTCCTTCATTGTATTAACTCAATTTTTCCATTTCAATGAACTTAAAAATTTAAGGCAACCAGGTTAGTTATTTTTTTAAGTTAAACCAACAATATTTTTTTACAGCGTATGCAAATCTGTTACATTGTTATGTAACGAAGTGCGACTGGAATTGCTGACGACTGACATTTTGCAAACGTTTTAAGCTATATCACACACTGCATGAAAGGTAATTTTTGAAAAAGCATAATAAGGGCATTTTCAAAAATGCATTTCTAGACCTTGCGGTTTCTCTCTCTCGCTTCACTGACCAGCACCTCGTGTTTTCACCTGCAAAAATGCGTTTTTCAATTCCTTTGTGCTATTTTTTCATCGATTTTCTATGTAAACGTGCTAGACTGATGTGTTTGATCTCTGTGGCTCGCTTATGAATCACTAAAAACATGACTTTCAAGTTAAAAGACGTTCAACTTTTTAAAAGAAACATCTTGAGACCTTGCAATTTTCCCCTCATTCCAATGCCCGAAATGAATTTTTTTCCATTACAATGAAAAAATAAGTTCAGTGGGGTTTTATATTACACCCTATAGGGTTTTTGACTCAATTTTAAAGAACCCATTACGCCAAAAAGCTCTAAAGAGAAAGAGAAATGTCTGAAATCATTGCAAAATACGTAATTTTTCTAGTGATAAAACATGTTTACGATCTGACCATAAAATTTAATTAAAATTAGAATGCATTAATTAAAACTAAATCCATAAAATAATCCCTCGGGAAAACTTTAAAGGTTCTGTGTTTGAAGCGCCTGACAGAAGCCTTTAAGGTTATACAACTCTTTATTCTAAGAATGTAGATTGCTTTTGAAAGATCATGTGAATATAATGTTCAAGTTTCTCCTCGATTGCATCAGATTAAAAAACTAATCTCAGATCTAATTAGAAACCATTTTTTATGAGTGAATTCTAACAATGAAGAGATGGACGAACCTGTCAGGAGGCGACCATCTCTGCAGGACTCCATCCGTCACGTCCGTATGCAAGAGTAGAGATATACAAAAGCCACTTGAGCATTGAGAGCAAGTCAAATGAAGCTTATACAGAAGACAATAAACCCTGGAGTGCAGTGCACACAACCTGAGAAAAGATGGAAAAATACTGTAAGCATCACAACAACCAAAGACTGGTGTCAGATTGCAATAAAATGTTCTATTGGGAAGATTGCATTTACAAATTCACATCCATAATTTCTGACAAAGCTCAAGAAGGCGTGCATGGATAAACAGGAGTTTCACAAATTGAAAGATTATTCCGAAACCCAGCCAAAAGGACTTGAAGAAGTAATCACAGCTGCCCTGCACAGTTCTGAATGCTAATGTAATGAGATTTCGGTTTTAAATTTAAAATATTCGAAAAACGCCTTTCACAAGTCAGAATGAGACGATGGGAAAAAAAAAAATCAATTGGAATTATTCTGAAACACTCCTAATGCGGCAAAGTGAGACATTTCCTGAGGGCCTTGACTATAGAACGCATCACTCACTCTTACATACTTTTCTCACATACTTTTTTTTTTGCTTTTTATTTAATTTCCGTTTTGCTTTCCATTGAGCCAAATAGCAATTTGCCTTATGCATGCACACCCAAAAACAAATATCTTAACATATCAGCCGTCTTTGTCTGGCGTGTAGCTCATTTCTCACGTCCACATCCATTGTGTGTCGCGTCCTGATGTGTTTCTGCAGTCTGAGCTGCACGTAGTTGTTGGTAAATAACATAAAGCGCTGTGTACAGCCGAAGGGAAGGACCGGTTTGATTACAGCCCTGCAGTCTTTATCTGCGGAGTGCAGGCACACTTTGACGCAGATGAGAATGGGAATGAGATGGAGGGATTTTGTCATCACAGAGCTGTGGGACGTTTACTTGTCAGCCATGATCTGCTTAGAATGGTCCTGAGTGCACACAAACACACACAGATGCACTCAGTTCTACTGGTGTGTGTGTGTGTGTGGGTATGATGGAGAGGAAGCAGAGGTCATGTCATTTTTGTCAGTGATGGTCTCACAGTCATCCCGCGCATGATTTATTGAAGCTATGCTTGGCTTTGCTGAAGGAATGCGGACATGAAATCACACTTTGAATACAAAAGACTTGACCATGAAAGAAGTCTGTATGACTTACGCAGTATATTCCTAATGTTCTGAAGTTATACAATAGCTTTGAGTGGGGAACAGACTCTGAATTTCCTCTTTCAGTGCTTGAGTGTAATGAATTGGCTACAAGAGGATGTGAAACTGCTATTGTGAAAGGAACGAGGAAACAGATTTGACTGAATTGCCCTGCAAAGAAAACAATAACTCAAGACTTTATGTAATAATTAAGCTGTTTAGTGTTTCCATCTGGTAATGGACGTTTGATGCTTTTTGATTGTGTTTTGAAGAGTTTGGGGGTAAATAGCATTCTGGGAAAGGAAGTGTTTTCCGGTAAGGTCCCAAACATTTTTACATAGTTATGTTCTATTGTTTTACAAGTATTTATATAATTATTTATTTAGAGTTTAAATATGTTACATTTTAAAATATAAATATACAATAACAGGAATGATTAAATATGTTTTTTTAACACATTTTTAAATACATTTTATAGTAATATTTATATTTTTATTATTTTATATATATATATATATATATATATATATATATAAATTTGGTATATATATAATTTGGTAACACTTTACTGGGGTGTGCATAAGACTAACATGATGCCTTCATAATCATGACATATGTTATGAATATAAAGGAAGTTTTATGCATGTTTGTGACAACTGTCATTAAGTCTCATTCTATCAGTTATGACATTTTAATGCAAATATGACATTGTTTGAGATATCTTTGTTATGACACCTTGACATCAATAACATGTACATCAATAACCTGTACATCACAACCTGTCAGAGTCTTTGTCATGACAACTTGACATTACTAAGAAAACACAACCTGTCATAAACATGACATAGCAGATTCATTATCAAACTTAAGAAATCACCTAGTTTATTGGTTAACATTACATTAAACTGTCAGGTGGCTGGTTTCGACATTGGCTGTCATGAAGCCGTTATAACATTTTAATGACAAATTCAATAACTACCACTGTAGTTGAGGTCACAAAAAATATTCATGACACAGTTATAATGGCCTCATGATGACAGCCAATGTCAAAGCCAACCACATGACAGTTTAACTTCATTTAATGTCAAGTTGTCATGACAAAGACACTGACAGGTTATGATGTATTGGTTTATGACAAAGACATCTTAAACAATGTCATATTCAATACAATGGCATTCAAAATGTCATTATCGAGCGAAAGACACTTAATGACACCGTCATAAACATGCAAAAACCCTACATATGTCATGTCATGGTTATGAAGGTGTCACGTTAGTCCTATGCACACCCTTTCAAGTAAAGTGTTACCATTAAGGGTATACTGTACTTATATATAGGCCTATATATATATATATATAGACACGGAATAATTCTATATCTATATTTTAACTATTTAAATTATATTTATAGCGCTAATGAACCATTTATATAATCAGTAAAATGTACTACTTATATTTTGAAATGTGCATATATGTTTCATACAATATGTTTCACACAATATAAGTACATCACTGAAAAATAAAAAATATTTTCATGATTTGTAATCATAACATTTTTTCTTTTGTCAAATCAACTTAAATAATTTATGTAGTTCAGATAACATCATATTTTGAGTTTCTGATGCTTAAATCAATCTCCTTCATTTTATTAACTCAATTTTTCCAGTTCAATGAACTTAAAATCTTAAGGCAACCAGATTACTAAGTTAACCAAGTTAAACCAACAATATTTTTTTTTACAGTGTATCAATTCGCTTTATAGAAAGTAGCCTATATATAATGTGTAGAATTTCAAAAGCTATATTAATATCATCTTTCTGAAAATATATGCTATACATTGTGTTTTTTCAAGTCTTGTGATCGATTGTGACTTTTTGTGTGTTTAGAATTGGATTTGGTTGTGAGATTTGAGAACTTGAGAGGCTCAGTTCCCATTACTGTGCAAAACAACAGCTCAAACGTTCATGCATATCTCCTCTCATTTCCACTAGAGATAGAAAATCATAGGTTTAGAACGACATTATGGTGAGTAAATGATGACAATTTTCATTTCTGGATAAACGATCCATGTAAGAGTTACAGACTGGCAAACGGGGGGCTATTATATCTTTGATGAGCTGCAATGAGCCAAATTTAGCATTGATTTCTGCATCCAAACCTACTGGAGCAACAGCAGAGAGCTTTAATTTAGTGTGAACACCATCCAATACAACACTGAAAGAGTTATTCTGCTGAAGTTCACTCTCTATGCGTCACAGCGGTTCATATAGTTAGAAATAACACAAAGGACAGTTTTATTGCTTATGTAGGGATCATTCTCTTAGAGCTCAGAGAATATTCCCCTGGAGAAATACAAATCAAACAACAGTCGACATAGATATATCTTTTTTTGATAAATATTTGAGTTTATATTGAGATCTCAGATAATTTTACACTGATCTCTTCTGAAACTGCAGAGGAGACATGTGAAATTATGGTCTTTTTCTTACACTCTTGGTACTGATGTTTCCATTGAGAACATTGTAACCTTTTCATTGCACAAAAGGTTATTTAAAGGAGAAAATCACAGGTGTTTCTTCACATATGGCTCATGATGACAGATAATAAGCTATTATAATAAGTACGTTCACACTCTCTTTAATATGTCCAGTAGTGCATATTTGTTTTTAGTGAGTGTGAACACTTATACACTTTAAAATTGCAGGTTAATTGGTAATAACGGGCAGTAAAAAAGGATATTAACCTTGATATCTCTTTGTGTTTCAGATTATTTCATCTGAAGCTGTTCATAGATTCTAATGAACGCAGATTCACCAACTTCTGAATATTGAAATGGTTCATATTTTTGTTAGATCACCATTGCTTTACACTCTAAAAATGCTGGGTTGTTTTAACACAACTTTGGGTCAAATATGGACAAACCCAAATGTTGGGTTAAAAATATAATTAAAAAATCTAACCCATTGGTTGGGTTTGTCCATATTTCACCCAAATTTGGGTTAAAACAACCCAGCATTGTTTAGAGTGTACTGTTATAATTCATTTTATAATAGATTTTCAAATGAAGTTTTAAAATAGACAAAAGTAAAGCAAGACATTCAACACCAAATAAGCATTGGAAAGCAAGCACTAAAGGCATGAAAAGTGTAAGAAAAGCAAGAAAAAATTCCTGTTCAAATAAAAAATGAAATCCCATACAGTTATTATGCATTGAGAGAACTGTGCGGCAACCAATTGTGAATTTGTTCTGTGTAAGAGAGTGCAATGGACATACAACCTTTAGATTTTACCTGTAATTTCTGCTCACTGATCTGAGTAAGAGTAATGTGGCAGGTATCGAAGGCACTCGTCCTTCTTCACGGAGCTGCCATCATCCATCCATCCGCTCACACCAGCCCAGCGATGACTGACTGGAGGAGAAGAGATATTTGCAGAGGCATGAGACGGGGACACCTGTGTCCTGTTCACACACACACACACATCTCAAATCACCACTCAATGTTTGAGTCTGACTGCACCGTAAGGCCTGCAGAACCATATCAATAACAAAATCAATAACGCCAAATCTATTCTATCAAGTTCCCTGAATTTATTGATCTGTTTTCCCAAATATGCACTGTGCAAAAAGTCTAATTGATGAATTACTTCAATTGCTTTCCCTTGTTGGGTAACAGAAGCGAATCTGAGAGGCGCTTTATACCATGCTAAACTCACAGCCGTGGTTGCTAGTTTACTGCAGTGCCTACGCTATCTCACGACCAATTCGTACGAGCGATTAAAAAGTGGCTAATTTGTACTAATTCATACGATTTGTCCAAACCCATGTGATGGGAAGGTTTAGGGGTCAGGGGTAGGTCATTCGTACGAATTCATTCGAATTGGCCAATTCGTAAAATATGTACGATTTAGCAAAAACGTACAAGTGAGGTCATACGAATTGTTACGAATTAGCCACCTCGTAAAATTCGTACGAATTCTCGTGAGATCGGGTTGGCAGTTCATGTTGTGTGAGAACTGAACTGAGCTAGAAGATGACATCAGTTTTTGCAGAACTGCTTTATAAATGAAATGAACTCATTTAGTAATTTAACTGACTTGTAATGCACCATTTTCCTGTTATCGCTGCTTTGAAACAATCGCTATATAAATAAGTTGACATGATTTGACTAGTATTCAGTGTTTTTAGCATGGTGACGTGGTTGCTAGGGTGTTCTAAATGGTTGCTTACTGGCTGATGTCAAAATAGCCATTTAAAAGTGACTATGATATTCTGGTCTAGACCGTGGCTTCTCCAACAAGTATTTTTTTAGGGCGGGACTTGATTTCGGCCAACGGGAATTGATTGGATGATTGAATGGCTATGGTTTGCTATTGGTCGATCCTATATGAGTGACAGATTATCCCGCCCTCTCACTAGTAAACACGTCATCAGAGAACGAAAGAACTGCATGATGTAGGGGAAATATTTTAATTAAAGATAAAGAGTGCACATGAATTAAAAAATGATGTGCACAAATAAATTATTTATAATATGCACTGCAATATTCCATAAAATAAATAATTGCCCATTTTGATTTCATGGAGATGAGGAAGAAGAAGTTTATTTATATAACGCCTTTCAAGACCTCAAGGTCACTTTACATAGTACATTTATAATACATTTAAACACTAACACACAACTTACAATCACAAAGGATACATATAATCCCATTTAAATGAAGTACAGGTTAAATAGATATGTTTTTAACTGTGTCTTGAATGCTAACACAGTCCCTGTCATATATCTGACGTCTTGGGACGTCTTTTGACCATACGTCAACATCCGCCATTTTAGGGTACCCTTTAACGTCAGTTACATGACGATCCCAGGCCGTCATACAACTGACGCTTTACCTTTAACGTCAGTTAGGTGACGGGGTAGGTTTAGGTCTGGGGTAGGGTTAGAATCCGATAGCGTCATCTAACCGACGTTAAAGGGTACCCTAAAACGGCGGATGTTGGCGTATGGTCAAAAGACGTCCCAAGACGTCAGTTATATGACGTCTTGGGATGAGACTGCGCTGTGAATGCAGTCACTGATGAAATATTAAGAGCGAAAGGGGCAGTGAATTCCATAATGTCAGCGCATTTACACCAAATGACCTTCCACCTACTGTGGATATCGAAAATGAGGGATGGACAATATACCAAGTTCAGTTGATCTGAGAGAGCTTGCAGGACGGTAGGTGAAAAGTCGATCAGACAAATATAGGGGTGCAAGACCGTTTAGTGCCTTAAATGTTAAAAGCGATACCTTAAAGTGGATACGAGATGCAACGGGTAACCAGTGACGGTCATGAAGCAACGGAGTAATGTGAGAAGAACGACGGGTGGAGGTGAGAACTCTTGCTGCTGAGTTTTGGACGTACTGTAATCTTGCAATACGTTTTTTGGGAGGGCCAAGAAATAAAGCATTGCAATAATCCAGACGTGATGTGATTAATGCATGAATTAAGAGTTCGGCGTCAGCTAAAGTGGAGACTTTATTCCCCCACGAATGTAAGCAAGTGGCGTAGAACCTCATTTGTTCACATGCATCATTTGTAAAACAAACTCCTATCCACAGTAATGTTTGATTCAGGGCCTGATTCAGATAGTCTGTGCCGCAGAAAGTTGCCCTGAGCGCTTTCGTCCTGAGGTTGCTGAGCGATGTTGTTTTCCAGAGAGTTTTCTGTGCTGGCAGCCAACCCGCTCACCTGCTCACCTAGTCAGCACAAAATGGATGAATTTCCAAGTGTCTCCATACACTGCTATCCCATTAGATCCCTGTCAGTCACCCAGATGATCTGAAGCAGAGCATGTTCTGATAACCTCAGTCTGCCTGCGATCCGTCGCGCTTTAGCTGTCAGGTTGTTAATACCTGCTTTTTAGTTTAAATTAAACATTTTATTGCATTTTTATGCTGCTGCATGATAGGCTCGATATTATATCGTCCATATGAATGAATATAACCAAATTTTGCAAAATAGCATTAAAGCTACTTAAATAATAAACTGAGAAGTGAGTTTTCAAATGCTTTTAGTTTTCAGACACATTTTTCAAATGTTTTTTTATGATGAGGTTAACAAGGGACCAAAACTAGATTTATGCCTTTTCTGAAGACAATATGTATATACACTCACCTAGGGATAACTACTACTGTGTTTGACCCCCTTTCGCCTTCAGAACTGCCTTAATTCTACGTGGCATTGATTCAATAAGCATTCTTGAGAAATGTTGGCCCATATTGATAGGATAGCATCTTGCAGTTGATGAAGATTTGTGGGATGCATATCCAGCACGAAGCTCCCGTTCCACCACATCCCAAAGATGCTCTATTGGGTTGAGATCTGGTGACTGTGGGGGCATTTTAGTACAGTCAACTCATTGTCATGTTCAAGAAACCAATTTGAAATGATTCGAGCTTTGTGACATGGTGGATTATCCTGCTGAAAATAGCCATCAGAGGATGGGTACGTGGTGGCCATAAAGGGATGGATATGGTCAGAAACAATGCTCAGGTAGGCTGTGGCATTTAAACGATGCCCAATTGGCACTAAGGGGCCTAAAGTGTACCAAGAAAACGTCCCCCACACCATTACACCACCAGCCTGCACAGTGGTAACAAGGCATGATGGATCCATGTTCTCATTCTGAATCTGTTTACACCAAATTCTGACTCTACAATCTGAATGTCTCAACAGAAATCGAGACTCATCAGACCAGGCAACATTTTTCCAGTCTTCAACTGTCCAATTTTGGTGAACTCTTGCAAATTGTAGACTCTTTATCCTATTTGTAGTAGAGATGAGTGGTAACCGGTTGGGTCAAAATTTATATAACCCAAAATTTGCATGTAGTAAGGATAAACTAAAACTGTCAATATGAATAGAGAATTCACGTTGGCAAGAGATTTAGAGCTTATTAACAATATTACTTTTTTTTTAGTATTCAGTTTTAATAAGTTTTGAGCCATCCATGCTTTGAGATCATAGGGGTGTAATGGGAGGGAGAGAAAAAACAGAATTAGGCTGAGCAGAAAGATAGATTTGTGTATCATCAGCATAACTGTGTAAATTAAGACCCTGACGGTGGATGATCTGATCCAGAAGCATGTAGATTAAAAATAGAAGTGGACCAAGAACAGAACCTTGAGGGACTCCACTGTCTGACATAACAAGATTTGTGTGTATAATGAATTTTTGCCTGTCTGAGAGATATAAGCTTGAAGGACAATTCCTGTAATACTGATAACAGTTAGACTAGATAGGAATACAGAATGGCAAAAAGCTAAAGGAATCAGAAGGCTGAGGACACCATTATCAGAGGCAAGGAGGTCATTCCCTCACTAACACGTTCTGGTTGTCAAAATACATCTCCCTCAATTCTCTATGGCTTTGATCCTTGATAAATAGTAGGGAAGAAACTGAAGTTGTAATAAACCTGTATATCTGAATGAGACAGATTTTTGAACAAGAAAATGTGAATGGTAGGACTTGATTTTGTCCACTGGGACATTATCGGATGGTTGTGGTTTGCTATTAGTCGATAGGTGTGTTTCGACCTTCGACACGTAAGCGGCAGCTATAGCGTCCACAATCCATCTGTACAGGCTTTGTTTCGAGGTGGCGAGACCCTTGGTGCTCCCACCAAACGAAACGAAAGCTTCTCCGAGCCCCTGAAAGGGGCAGAGCACGCAGTGTAAACCCTCAGCGCCCTGACTGGGTAGAGGAGACTTACATTGCTCTCTCTATCGGATGATGGCAGAGCCGAATGATTGAGATTGAGGAATGACCTGCACTCTGAAAGGAGTCCCAATCACTTTAGGAACATAGTCATGTCTAGTTTTGAGGATGACTTTCTAGTCATTTGGCCCAAACTCAAGACACGCAGCGCTGACGGACAGCGTGTGTAAGTCCCCCACACGTTTAACTGATGACAGAGCGGTCAGAAAAATGGTTATGAGTAACAGGTACTTTAACTCCACAGAATCTAGTGGTTCAAAGGGAAAAGCTTTCAGGACCTTGGGCACCAACGAAAAATCCCACATAGGAACCAACGGGGGGCACGGAAGGTTCATGACAAGCTTGTTTTTCCTTAGTAACCGGCCTCGCATCAACTCTGCGAACGCTGCAACGACTGCCACGTAGACTTTAAGTCTGTATGGGGACCTTCCCTTATCCAACAGCTCTTGTAGGAAAACTGAGTAGCCATGAGACCCCACATGTCCGTGGGTCCAGATTTTTGTCGGTGCACCATTTGGATTACACAGACCATTTAGACGCATAAAACTTTCTGGTAGAGGGAGCTGGGTTCCCTGGGGGAACGTTGTCCCAGGCTAATTCAGCGCAGTCTCATCCCAAGACGTCATATAACTGACGTCTTGGGACGTCTTTTGACCATACGTCAACATCAGCCTTTTTAGAGTACCCTTAAACGTCGGTTAGATGGCGTTATCGGATCCTAACCCTACCCCAGACCTAAACCTACCCCTAAACCTAACTGACGTTAAAGGTAAAGCGTCAGTTGTATGACGGCCTGGGATCGTCATCTAACCGACGTTTAAGGGTACCCTAAAAAGGCGAATGTTGACGTATGGTCAAAAGACGTCCCAGGACGTCAGTTATATGACGTCTTGGGATGAGACTTTGTTAGCTAATTTGTCTGGGCCGTCCTTCAGGTGGCCTGAAATGCACGTCTGTGAGGGGAGGCGGAAAAGGCGAAGAGTGAAGCTCGAGTCTGGCTAGCACATCGCGGTGGTCACAGGATCCGGCGGCCTTTGAGAACGGCGCTTCTTTTGCGCGGTCCTGCAAAGGGCGTAGTGACAGCTTGATGGTTAAACACTTCGAGCTGAGCCCACAGGGTCGACATCGAAAGTGTGACGCAGAGCACACAAACCCGTCGCTGAGCAGGGCTCTGAACAAGCCGCAGGAAGTGCAAGGCATCTTGAAAAAGACGCTCCCTGCTCTTTTAGACAGTAAGTTTTGCAAGAAAGGATACGTCGCCGGATAGCGTAGCTCGCACAGATGGCTGAAGGTGCCGAAGACGGCCGGCTACTTCAGGCGCTGTCCTAAACTGTCTTGAAGCTTTCTCGACAGCGGCGGCTTCTCTCTACATCCAGCGATGCGTAGAGCTTCGCTGAAGAGATGAAAATCGGAGAAACAGCCTCCGAGCCCTGCTTATAAAGTATATGCTAAGCCACGCCCATTCTGGCGGGCTATGACGCTGTGAAGGCGCGAGCACCCTTAATTAGATGTGATGTCACGTCGGGCAGTTGAAATCAGCTCCGATGCGGCTGCGAAACGACCGGAAGTCATTCATTTCCTATGGAGATTCGCAGACCGCATGCGAAAGGGTCCGAAACGGGTCCGACCGAGTGCGGTGCGAAGAAAATCGTGTCCGTTGGTCATCTGCATGCGTTCAAAAATATGAACTCTTGCGAAAAGCTACGGACGGTTCCTATCCGACAATTCCAGCGGAAGTTGAGCGTTGCTATGGTACTGATAAACAAGCCCGAATTATTAACTTTTAATAAAATAAATAATGATTTTATAACGATAAGTTGTCATGTCATTTTTTATTTTCATGACTTTCTAACATTTATAAGGGCAGTTAATACAATTAAATTGAAGGTAGATATTAAACTATTGACCACTATATCACATTTTTAGCCAACCTGACATGTCAACGTCCTCAGCAACTTTCCTCACGCAGCATAACCCTCTCATCAGAGAGATCATACAAAACTGTCAGAATAAAACTTTAATCTCTCCGCCATTTTTGTTCTACCCGCGTCCGACGCTTTTCACTGTGTAGTACGACGTCCGTTGTGAACGTATTGCGTATTACGGAGCTGATTTCATCTGCCAGTGTGAAGGCAGCGTATGACCACGCTAGACAGCCTGCTCTAGGTCTAGGGATATTTTTGGGCTTCAATATCTCGAAAAGATTAATCTTTCCCGTAGCGTAAGCTAACTTACGCAATACGAGAGAACCTCTCGTAAGAGAACCAGCGAATCGTGGAACAGCTGTGACGTCATCAGAACTTGTGCAGATGCTCTTGAGTCCTCCGGCTACTCTCGAAACGCTCTTGCGGTACTTTGATGGCATTTCAGACAGCAACATAGTCTCGGCTCAGATCCGGGCCACATCTGGTACATGTGGATTCAACACGTATCAGATGTGGCCCGGATCTGGGCCGACGCTATGTTGCTATGTCACACATGTGCTGTCGGCACTGCATCAAGTCAGACAAAATTTCTAACCGCCATGCACAGTTTCAAGTCAGATCGATCTGCGCAGAGCTGCATGAAATCGGACACACCTGATCTCATGTGAGTGATATGTTGCCCCGCCCTCGAGCCAGTAAACACATCATCAGAGAAGAGAAGAGGAAGCTATTTTGATTAAAGATTATGAGGGCACTGGGTTTTACTTTTAAAACAATGATGATGTGTGCGGATTAATCATTTACAATAAATAATGGAGTGGTGCATAAAAAATAAGAATTGTTCATTTTGATTTCATTTACGCTACTCTGTGGGAATGTTTCATCTGTTTTTGTTTGAGCGTGTTAGATTGATTAGTAAAGTAGTAACGTACCTTTATAATTATAGTCTCATTCATGTCTATTGCACAAACAGTGTGAGACGAGGTACATGCCACATTTGAACACATCGGGGATATATATTAAGGCTAATGTGACAAGACTGCCCTCTGGTGGCCAAAGGAAGCTGGCATGTGCATTAATCTTCCTCTTTAAGCCGTTATATTTCGCTTCATCCCTACTAGCTTAATCAGACTCTTAACTAGCACAGCAGTATTAATCTTTGTCTTCACGTCAGTTTTTTTTTTTTTCTTCCAACATTTGTCTCTGTCTTATAGGTCCTGCCTGCCACACGCTTCCATTGACTGCAAAAAGCATCGCCATGGCAACACGGACAGACTGCAATCCATTGCCCTCATTAGGAAGAACCTGAAAAGATTTCACACCTCTGTTTATCTCTCCTTGATAACGTACACAGATGTCAGGTTGACATGGCAACCCAACGGCCCTGTACATATAAGGACAGGTGTAGACGGGTGAATTTACGCTCAGGAATCTAGTCACTGGAGGATGTACTTATATATATAATAAAAGAATCCCCTGTGCTCAGAGCTGGACACATAAATAACATTAATAATAGATCATTCGGCAGTGCAAATGTATTATGGAGGTTATTTTAAAATTAGTTCATTATCAATTGATGAATATCATTATCATTTGCATTAATAAAATTCATTAAATATTAAATGTTGTTAAAAAATGATCATAATTCCCTTCAGAGAAATATTAATTTTAATTAGAAAAAAAAGAAATATTAATGTTAATTATGCTCAGATTAAGAAATTCAAAGAAAGGTACAAAATGTATGTTAGATGTGATTAATCGATTTGACAAAACAAATATATATATATATATATATATTATATGAGAGCTGGGCAACAATTAACAATTAATTGCATCCAAACTAAAAGTTAATGTTTACATAATATATGTGTGTGTGCTGTGTATAATTATTTTGTATATATACACACATATATATATATAAATAACACATTTTCTTAAATATATACATGCATGTGAGTGTATCTAAATATACAGAACAATTATACACAATAATTCATATTTGAATTTAATATATGTAATTGTTATATATATATATATATATATATATATATATATATATATATATACACACATTACATAAAACATATATTGAACAAAAAAGTGTAATAATACATTTAAATATATACACATTGCATGATTTAGACTCGAGTTCAATATATATTTAATATGGAGTTTAACATATTGACGATAGCAAATCAAACACCCTCAGTCCTCCAGATGCCCGCCTCCAGATTTGCAAAGCGTTATTGAAATTTCACCAGACTAGACATGCTTCCCTTTATCTGAGCAGAGAACAGTTAATATAAGCCATCCATCAGAGAGACAGCCTCTGTAATGCACAGGTATGAGTCTCTGATGACCTCAAACCCACAAGCTGTTACAAATGCCTCCCAGAACAACAGAGATGTTCAAGGAATGGACAATTGGGACGGGATGTGATGTGACAGTAGGTGATTCAGACATTTAGGTCACAGACTTCATAAAGGTCAGAGGAATTGTACTGGTTTCCACCTGACAAACATTCCAGCGACACGACAGCATTGTAACATGTGAATGGACATCATTGGTTCTTGCTGAAGCTAAAACGTCGCAAAACCCTTATTGGGTCATTCTCATGGTTTTATTAACTAGCTACTTCTTATGCTACTTAATTGTACCATGCATTAAAACGGGGTTAGTTTTGGGGGCCTGAAAAACACAAACTTTTGAAAACCGAAATAAAAGCGCAAATGTTTGAAAACGAAACCGCTGTCATCTGTGTAAACTACAAAAATTTGTGAAAACTGTAACATCGTGTGCATTGCGTGTTCAGTCTATAGGTGTGTAGTGTTTCATCAAGTGACATCATCACCAGCTACTGGCCTGCCATAAAACAGCGTTTCTAGCGTCTATGGTTTCCAGCCATTTCCACGGATCCATGTGAACAGGATCATTCTGATAACTTTCCGATTACGCATCAAATATCCTTTTCTGTTTTTAGTGCATTGTTTTAGTTAAAGGGATAGTTGAAATTAATTTTTTATATGTTTTAGCTTACCTCAAGGGCATCCAAGATGTAGGTGTCTTTGTTTCCACAGCATTTTCAATTTTGATATTTTTCGGTCAAACCGTTGTCGTCTATCAGTCATATAATGCAGATATAGGGGGTCCACCCTTGGTCCACCTTGAAGAGCATGCACAGAGAAGTCCAAATTAAACATGATTTAATGACTTATAAATGTAAGTACACATTGATGGCCTAAGACACGAAACGAGCGGTTTGTGTGAGAAAACGAACAGTATTTATATCGTTTTTACCTCATGTAACCACAGCCACGTCCAACTGATCAGAAGGCGCGAGCGCTTCGGTCTGAATATACGCCGGAAGTGATCTCTCACGCGTGTATGTCACTCATTGTTTACACAGAGATTTCATTAGTTTTACCTTTCAATAAACATATTTAGATATATTGAAATCGTCTTCCATTGCGATTACCTGTATATCTAAATATGTTTAGATCTTCACAGTGAAAGGTAAAACTTCCGAAAATATCTGTGTAAACAATGAGTGAACGAATGAGTAAACACGTTCGAACCTCATTGGTTCTTGCTGAAGCTCAAAGATCCTTTGTTCTCGTGTGTCAAGGTTTTTTTTTTTTTACTAGCTACTTCTCATGCTACTTTGTACCATGCATTAAAACGGGTTCGTTTTGGTGGTCTGAAAACAGAAACTTTTGAAAACAAAATTAAAAGTGTAAGTTTTTGAAAACGATACTCTGAAAACGTCTCTGTGTAAACTACCAAAATGCAAATTTGTGAAAACTGTGACATCATGCGCATTGAGTGTTCAGTCTAGGTGGGTAATTTCTTTACAAAGTGACATCAACACCAATACTGGCCTAATACATAGTGTTTATAGTCATTTCCACAATTCCATGTAAATGGGATCATTCTGATTTCCTTTGATAACGCAAAGGAAAACCTTTTCTGTTTTTAGCAGGACGAGCAATGAGAAAAAAAAGCAGTACTGCATTCATGACATTTTTAAATTAACAAATATTTAAAATAATAAAAATATATACTTAATATAGCTGAAAAGTTAACACATCTTCATACATTTGGTTAAATCCGATCATGCAAGACAGGAAAAAAGAAAAATGCATGTAATATTATTATCTTAAAGTACATTTATACTAGGGCTGTGCAAAAATTAATTGCGATTAATCGCATCCAAAATAAAAGTCTGTGTTTACACAATATATTTGTGTTTTCTGTATGTAATTATTTTGTATATATAAATACACACACATGCATGTATATATTTAAGAAAATATGTAATTGATATATAAAATATTAATATTTATATAATATAGATTATGTATTTGTATAAATATACAGAATTTAAGCGCAAATAATTCTTAAATATATACATAGTTCCCACATGACGTCACAACATACGGGCATTTGCCGACCCGGAGCCATTGCTGCGGGCAAAACATTAATTGAAATGAGTATCGTGCTATAAAGTGAAAATGCCCATCTCCTGCTGGGTCAATGGATGATAAAATCGTGCCGGAGGTTCAGTTAAATCGGGGTTTTACACTATACCCGTCATTAGACTCCATGGATGTGAGAAGACTAAGCTTTTGTCTGAACAACGACGGAGATTACGGCTGGCGAGGATAAACAGGAAAGAAACTCACTCAAAACACGCAAGAGTTTGTTTGACAAAAGCACAATGTTGTGTTTTATTGCCAGTGTAAACAAATATAAGTTAACAGATTGCAGTTTGAATAATGTCCTGTATGAACAAAATGACGAGGTATTAAAAACATACAAAACAACATTGTTTCCACTGTTTTATCTCACATTCCAGCATTGCAATTTCAGATTATGTCCCTAAAGAACCCGCGTATAATGTAGTTCCGCATTACATTAATTAAATTGCACGCGAGTTATTTATTTTTTATTCATACACCGAACCATGACGCCCGCATTAGTACATACATATTACAGAAAGCACAGGTAACTGTTTTAAGGGGAACATAGGAATTAAGTTGTGCAGGCTATGGCTTTTAAATAGACAGATTGGCATCATGCTACTTCGCTATGATGACTAAGTAAGTTACTTTTCCATTGATTGCACTTGAGCAAACATCACCGAACCAACCCTACGGCAATCTGATCGTACGCCTCCAGTGATTTCAGACTCGGAATTGCTCACAATGTGTAAAAACTCCTCACCAAAACCAGATAATGGTGCACATGAACATACTGTGTCTGAGGCAAAGCTGCATAATGATTGCTCAGTGCTTCCTTCGTTACTGCATACGGATCCACACCATTTATGAATGAAATTTTCGCATTGTACCTCTCTCCGTCTTGTTTTAATAGTCTCTTTATAATCTATTTCACTTTGTCTTTTCACGATTTGCATAACAATATAAACAGAAATAAATATTTGTTTGTAAAACGACATTCTCTGATAAAACTCTGTAAAAACCTATGGTAAACAAAGCGGTTTTGCCCTCAAAGATGGCGTCTCCGGGGAGGTCACGTGACAATTTTTTTTCCTGTGGGAACTATGTATACATGCATGCATAGGTATTTATATATACAAATAATTAAAATATACAGCACAAACAAAATATATTATGTAAACACAGTCTTTTATTTTGGATGCGATTAATCGCAATTAATTTTTGCACAGCCCTAATTTATACTAATAGCTAAGTTTTCTCATTATATAAAACGCACTTTCCCATAGTTACTAACAAACGTGGGCGCCGTCATCTTTAAAATTGTTTGTCTTTGAACTTCCGTTTTAGCGGTTGCTCTGTAAGTTATATATTTCTATGGCATCGCTGTCGACGAGTAATTAGCTGGTGAAGTGGATTCACTTATTGCAGCGTTAACAAAAGTTATCATGAGCATTGTAAAGCAGATTTCTTACCAAATGTCGACCAGGAATTGTTTTACGAGCAGTTCACTCACACCTATGCAAGACCGCTGTGAAAATACAGACCGGAAGTCAAAAGACAACTAGCGTGGCGTTGAAAAGGGGCGGGGCTACATAAGGTCTACACACACTGACAAATCATCTTTTAAAAATAGAATTCTTTATTCAGCCCTTGATTCCCAACAAGACAAACATTGTGACAGAAGTCTTATGTCGTTTTTAGAATGTTGAGTTAAAGTGAAGACAGTGAAAGTATCTTTTAACATTCATACCACAGCAATTCTATTCTTATAAACAAACATACCTCTACACAGGGTTAGTCCAGACCAGAATCAAAACTTGAGTTAATAACAGGCCCCATACAAAAAACCACTGACAATCGTGTGTGCGATGAAATTTCAAGGTTAAAATGTACATAGAAATGTTTGCATTTCACTTATGCATTCAATCAAACGCTTCTGATTTCAGGTTTAGCTGTTCTGAAATTAATGCTTATGAAACCATTGAATAAGACAGCACATCTTCATAACTGCATGCGTATATATTCTCATTGCCAATTTAAAACCTCTCATACAGTATTTAATGACAACATATTACATACCAGCCATTATGTTGGTAAAGTACGCTTAACCAACTGTATCTAGTTAAAGCCTATACAAGTCATCCTTGATATTTGAATCCAAAGACTCAGTCTCTTTAATTCATCAATCCATACTTCTGAAAATATAAAATCCCACACAAAAAAGACAAATATATTCATACATATTTTGGATTTTTAGCTTTTAGAAGATTACATCCTTGTGTATGTGGAATACATGTATCATAAATTGTTAGAAAGCATCCAGTGCTGAGTTCTAATGGGATGCAGTGCGCATGAAGCTGGTGTGCAAATCCAACACCCTCATTTGATCCAAATCAGATTAAATCACCATT
The DNA here is from genome assembly GCA_038021265.1 of Cyprinella venusta. Classification (NCBI taxonomy): domain Eukaryota; kingdom Metazoa; phylum Chordata; class Actinopteri; order Cypriniformes; family Leuciscidae; genus Cyprinella; species Cyprinella venusta. The sequence goes on along the minus strand of CM075878.1, from coordinate 26,717,077 downwards.
CAAAGCAATTAGCACCACTGCAGAAAACATCAACTCGCCAACATTCGCACGGTGAATGCCAGCAGCAACATATCAGCCGGTCGCCATGAATTTGATGCTAATAACAACAATGTCTGAGAGCTTGGTTTATTACAGAGCCTTGAATGAAGAGGAGGGCGAGTGGCATCCGCAGTGGAAGTCTGCGTTAGGGTCGAACAGCAGCGAGTCTCGGTTGTGTTTGTGTGGCAGGCAGTCGAGGTGATACCAGGCGTCGCAGTCGTCACACTGGATCCACTGCACGGTGTCCTGCTGCGGGAGACGGCAGTGTGTCGCTGCGCACGGCTCCACGCCCTGAGCGACCCCCACGTCAACGTCATCCTCGTCTTCAGAAGAGGAAGAAGAGGAGGAGGAGGAAGAGGAGGAGCTGGAGGAAGATGATGATGAGGGAGATGGCAGGGAAGGCCGTGGCGGCAGCGGGTGTTTTCTAGGCCTTCCGCGTCGTCGCCTGCAGAAAAAGAAAATCAGGGAAAATATATATTTATGAATGCAAATCAATAGAGAAAATATACCATTGTTAAAAATATTTAATGGCTAGATTTCTTTTTTTTTTTTTTTAATTGTAAGATTTTTTAAACCTTATTTTAGAATAAAGATTTATTAATTTACATACATTTTTCAGGCATGGGAATCACAAATTTCCCGCTATTTCACATCAATAAATGCAATTAATTAGAGAAATATACTACTGACATTAAGAAATATTAATGACTTTAATATATATATATATATATATATATATATATATATAAATAATCATTATATTATAATAAAAATGCATTCAATTTTATATTTTGTTCTATTATTTTATTGTAAAATATTTTATTTATTTCTGTATATATCTTCAGGCCTTGAATATTCCCTGATATTTTATATTAATGATACAATAATAATTTAGAAAAAAAAATATTCTTAGAAATATGAATTTTATTTAAAAAACAAAAAGATAGACAAGAATAAAAGATATTGATCATTTCAAAAAATGTAGTTTATTCTGAGAGTGTGTGTGTGTGTGTGTGTGTGTGTATATATATATATATATATATATAAAATAAATACAATTAATAAGATACTAAATAAATTAGATAGATACTAAATTAGACACTAAATAATATTACTGACTTTAAATTTAGAATATATATATATATATATATATATAAATACACACACATATACATACATATATATATATATATATATATATATATATATATATATACATATTATTAATATAAAATATCAGGGAATATTCAAGGCCTGAAAAAAAAAAAATATATATATATATATATAGAGAGAGAGAGAGAGAGAGAGAGAGAGAGAGCGAGAGAGAGAGAGAGAAATAAATAAAAAAAAATAAAAATAAAATATTTTAAAATATAATAATTTTTAAAATATTATATATAAAATAATAGAACAAAATTTAAAATTGAATGCATTTTTATTATAATATGATATATATATATATATATATATATATATATTATATATTTTTATATTAAAGTCATTAATATTTCTTAATGTCAGTAGTATATTTCTCTAATTAATTGCATTTATTACAAAAACACTGTATATAAATTCCTATGCAAATAGACTATAAATTCCTATATAAATTCCAGATTTTTTCATGTTTTTGATGATCGTGAGGCTCCTGCAAGTGACTATCCAGTATCACTCACCCAGTTGAGGCCTGAAAGCGAGAAATCACCCCCCTCGCCTTCTCCGTCTTGCTCATCCTCGCTGACGGGGAGGTCAGGTTGTAATTCTCACTTCCCATCCGCAGGGAAGAGTAAATCGGAGAGCTGTTTGCCCTTGGTCTCCGTCCAGGACCAGACAAGCAGGGTTTCTGCTGGCGGTGGGGAGTCAAATTGATGCTGTTGCCTGTGGTGTGACTCATGTTCACAACATGATTGAACTGCCTGTTCGGTGCCGCATTGAAAACGCTGCCGGTGTGTTTCGACACATCAAACTGTGAGCGGCAACTTTGCTCCAGTTTGGGTAGAGGGGGTTGAAACACCTCTGACTCTGACTTGTAAAGTCGTCGTCTTTTCTTTGCTTGTACTCTCCTCCCGTCCTCCGCGGGATCGTCTGAACTGTCGTCCTCCAGGAGGACCGTGTGGGCTGACTTGCGTCGGCTCTTTGAGGACGGCGGGACAGACTTGGATGAAATCTCGCCAACAGCCTGGAAAGGAGGCGGGGTCGTGGGCGGGGCCAACGCGTTGAATGGCGGAGCGTTCAAGGTGGTCGTTTTCTCGCTTTTCTTAAAAGTCCAGCAGCTGCCGTTCATCTTGCTCAGGCTGCCGATGGAGTTGAGGATGACCGTGGCTCTGTTGATGGACAGCTTTGAAATGTCCAAGGCGGGGTCCGGTTTACGGTCCGAGGACGTTCTGATCCGGTTCTTGATGTCAGATGAGAAGGAACCCGCTTTGGGCACAGTGATGGCGTCAAAGTCCAGTGGGCGAACCCGTACTTTCTGGAAGAGGAAGTAGAATTCTGGGCTGGCCCGTCCTGATTGGCCACCGATGGTGAGTGTGTCGCCATCAAAGATTTCCTTTAACACTCCTTGTTGGAGGCGTATGTCATTTACCCATGTGCCTGTGGAACAGAGAGAATTTTGTAATAAAATAATCTACACTTGTCCCAGAATGCAATTGTGTAGGTCATGTTCACATAAAAATACAATTAGGGTATTAAAATGTTAAATCGATTAATCACAAACATAAAAGTTTGTAAACATAATATATATATATATATATAGATTTTATTTATTTTATTTTTTATTTAACCTTTATTTAACCAGAAAAGCTCATAGATATATATACACACGCATGTATAGATTATATATATAAATATTGTGTGTGTGTTGGGGTTGTCAAACGATTAATCGCGATTAATCGCATCCAAAATAAAAGTTTGAGTTTACATAATATATGTGGGCGCACTGTGTATAATTATTTTGTATATGTAAATACACACACATGCTTGTATATATTTAAGAAATACTTTCATGTATATACTCTATATAGATTTATGTATAAATTATATTATATATAAATATTTTATATATAAATGATTTTTTTTCTGCATGTGTGTATATTTATATATAAACAAAATAATTATACACAGTGCGCCCACATATATTATGTAAACACAAACTTTTTTTTTGGATGCGATTAATCGTTTGACAGCCCTAATGTGTGTATATATAATTTAAGTTTTTTTAAATAGCACAACACAAACCATAGCTGCTGCGGTCCTTCACTTGAACTTTCCAGCCCTCTTCTCCAGAGGCATCGGTTTCTCTCTCCACATGGAGCTCAGCATGGATACGGGACACGATTATTGACTCCAGAGTGACGTCACAGAGCTCTGTGGCCCGTCCCAGCCGAAACACACACTGGGCCAGAGCGGGGCGGAAAGTGTACAGGTCACGCGCAGCGTCAGAGGACTCATTTCCATGGGCGTTACTACTGTTTGTATGAGACAATCCAATCCTCAACAGTTGAAAACACGGCTGGACTCCTGACGACATTTTGACATCCCACAAACAAATGGGGAGAAGATCTGCAACACAGCCGGCAACAGCTGGGCCAATCACATAACACTGCGCTAAACGTCCTCCATCAAAGACTCATACTCAGAAAGACTCTTTTGAGTACGACCCTTATAAATAAATTTTTATGCCAAGTACATAACATCTGACACACTAGATATTATTCAAATATTTGGAGGACAAACGAAAAAGTAGCAGCAGTAGTAGATATATAGAGTTCTGCATAAAAATTCTAGCTGTGTGAAGTATTAAAAATGGATATGCAGTGCCGGGTCAGATGCCGTCACCTGCTCCTCTTCATTCTGGAAAACAGAACAATACAGCTTTAGTAACATCACAATACCAATATTAAATTCTTTATTGCATGTTATTTTATTCATATCAAATTCTTTTTTTTAACATTTCTACAGTGAACATTCAAAAATCAAAGTTCCAATAAAAATTAACATGATACTTTTAGCATATCACACACACACACACACACACATAAATATATATATATATATATATAAATCATGCATGGTTGTATGCGTTTAAATATTTACATTTTACATGTATAAATAGTTTATTTTAACTATATTATGCATCACAATATTTAGAGACGATGTATTGATCTTTATACCCAGTAATAGGAAGAATGCAAGAAATACTTTTTTCATTATATTAAATACATTTACAAAAAAACAGTCTCTAGTCAACGTGGACCGCCGCAAACAATACATATATTTCTATAAACTGATCATTTATAACTTGACCAAATGTCAAAGTTAGTTATAGTGCGACGTCTATTCAGTATCACCGTCTGATTCTGATTTACACCATGCATTGTAACTTATCCTACAGATTTCCTTACGAAGCTAACGTTATAAATCAGATATAATTGCTCAAGAACGTGGCAAAGCAGTAGTTTCTAAAACATGCGGCGTAATTACAAAGCGCAGACGTTTGTTTGTTATACATATTTCGCTTTAGCACCGTCGCAAATAGAAATGTTAGTGGTTGTGAAGGCTGAGCAGTGGATGGCTCGCGCATGAAGCACGGTCACACAAAGCAGCGGTTTTATAAATACAACCATATCATTTCGTCGAACATTTACAAAATAAAACACTTACAAAAGCATGACATACCTAATTTATGAAGGTATATGTTTAGTAAAACGTTACATGTGTCTTTTATTTGTGCTCCGTGGTAAATCTTATCGCCTCCTCTCCCCAGGAAGTGCTTTGAAATTTGGCGCGCCAGGACCAGGACGCGTTTCCTTGCGCGAAAATCAACGCCACTTCCGTCGATGATGTGAGGGAGACTGATGTCAACAATGCTGTTGGTTTTTTTCCATAGGTACTTCAAGGATATTCTGTTTGGGTTTTTCATTTTTGAGAAGCAACATGAGAATACTTTTTTCTTAGCAACTTAATTATTTGCTTGCAAAATATTTTATCCACAAATGTAAAAATATGGGAGTTTGTTACCCCCAATTTTTCTGTCTTTTAAGATGTTAAGATTTATATCAGAACTTTAGAATGTATGCTCATCTTTTGGTGTGTTTGTATGGAAAAAAAAAATATATATATATATATATTTTTTTTTCATATTTTTTTTTTTTTACACATTTATTATATAATTATTATTTATTACATAGAATTATTGTATGTATATATTATATACATACAATAATTCTATGTAATAAATAATAATTATATAATAAATAATTCTATTTATTATATAAATTCTATTTATATAATAAATAGAATTATATATATATATATATATATATATATATATATATATATAATTTCTATTTATTTTATTTGTATTTTATTTGTTTTTTTGTGGGAGTATTGTTTTTACTTCCACTTTTTTGATTTTCTGTTTGTTTAAGTTATTATTATTATTTTATTTTTTTCTATTTTTATTATTTGTCTTTCTCTTTGAATTCCAATTTTATGTAATATGTTTCAATCCTTGAACCTCTGACTCTTGTTTGTGATTTAAAGCTTTTCACTTTTGTATTATGTAAATAAATGATTAATTAAAAAAAAAGAAAATTTTTTTAACCACATAGGTCAGCTTTTTTGTTGTTGTTAATATAATCATTGCTATTATTTTGATGGATATATGCTCATTATGCCATAATGATTAAATAATTTAAATAAATAATAATGAATAATTAAAAATAATTATTTGTATTTAAATATATAATTATTTTTATATAAATACTTTGCCTATTGGAATTACTGAATAACTGGATGCCGCTGTATATTAATGCTAAAGGATTCAAGAAGTTTATAGTGTTTATTGAATTTCTAAATAGTAATTATGCCTTACAGAAAAACAAACAGACAAGAACATCAACCATGAGATTTTAAAAGTTTTTTTTTATTATTTTCATCTTTCATTCACAAGGAAAAAAACAAAGTTGAACTAAAGTTGTGCTTGAAGTTAAACTATGAAGCCACATGTAATACTAAATGAACAAAGCAGCCAAAAATAATATCTTCTGCATCATACTTTGTACACGACTGTGAAGTATTGTTAATATTCATGGTTCTATGGAAGTGTCATTTGCCTGTTAACTGAGTTTCAATGCTCACCCGAAAGAGAAAAAATGCTATGTTTCACAATCACATTTCCAAGACAGCTGCGGATGAATAAAGCACTTTGAGAAACCCATCTCCTGTCCTGAGAACTCTTCATGTAAGCCGACATAAGATCAATTTACCAATGAAATCAGCATAAGTCGATGAAGAAAGCACACACTCCTGAGCTCGCTTGATAATGTGATGCCAGCATCTGTGTAAACCGCTGATCAAACCTGAGCAGACCTACAGGATGGACTTGTATTGCTATTGTTCCTATACCTCAAAATACTGACAAGTCTTTTTACTGTGATAAGTGCGTACTCTTAATTTGATATATCCAGCTCAAACTACTCAGGGTAAAAGTTCATTTCACCAAACGCAAATGCAAATTTCAACATATTTAAAAGCAATGACCTTTCCAACTGAACTTCGAGAGGTGAATGCATTTGTTCAAGTATAATCATGTTTAAACTGTAGTGTTTATACACCCGCTCATTCAGACAGAACACTAGTTTATCAGAAAAATTATATCTGTAGTAAGAAACAGGAAAAGTATTAGCATGATTGGCCGGCTAACGAGTTTTGATTCTGTTGCGTTCAGTTATGCCTGAGGATTGGAAATGAGTCCACCACTGAAAAACTGTTTTCTATTCATGACTGGATTGCATAATCCTAAATTTGGCATCCATTATTTGCGAACATTGAAAACAATTTCCTATTAGCTGCTGACATTAAGAATACTTCTCATCAGAGGCAAAGTAATGCAATGAAGTCTCCTTTCTAGCAAGCAACCTCTAGTTTAGCATGCTTCTGTGATGCTTAATTGGGTATATAGACTATATCTATGACATCAGCGCATATATAAAGAGAGTATAATTCATAAATTGCAATAGTGAAATATATCTTGAGTTTTGCATTAAAATCATTCTCAAGTGTAAAGATAAAAAGCAGTCAAAGCACTTTGTTTCTTTTTCATTAAAGCATGAAAGTGCTAAAGGTTTCTTGTTTTTGTCCTTCAAAAGGTCTTATTTTAAGGGAAATGCATGAGAATCGAATCCAGCAACCTTTGGATTCAAAGAGTATTGATCATTGACATGCAATATATGTATGTACAGAAGTCTGTGTGTGTGTGTGGTCTCATTCAGGAAACATGAGCGTGTGTAAATCAATAATAAATACATTCTTACATAAAATGTTCCACTGAATTAAGTATACGCGTTATTGCAAAAAATGGTTTTATGGACAATTTACGAATAAATCTGCTCTGCTCATGTTTCATAAATGAGGCCCGATGCTTTCACACTAATATTGCTTCATAAGGCCCAATAACTGCACATTCAGTCATGTGACATAAGAACAAACTGTAACAATACAAATTCAGGAGTGAAGCAAAGAGGATTTGCTAGTCAAAAGTCTAGTGCTTGATCATGAAATATAATAAGTATCAATGCAATATATAAAACTTTTTTTTTACCGTTCATACACTGCTTTAAAATTACAATCTATACCTGTTCTCAATGCAGTTCCTTAATCAAAGCAAAAAGGGATATTTACATTTAATTATTATAATTTTTTTTTTTGCAAACCACTGTATTTACATAAGTTCAAATTTAATTCGCATCTTTGCAAGGATTTAGTCTTAATTGTGCTTTTTCGACACCCTGTGTCTCTTTTTTTGCCAGTTTCCCTGTGTGTCATGACATCAAAACATGAGGTAGCAATCTTACCAACAGACTAAGCCACGCCCCATGATGTGAGACTCCACCCACCAGCTACAACTCATTTTAATATTGCATCATCATTTACCTGTATAAACACATTTATCCAGTAAAATCGAGTAGTGGTAACCTAAAAAATCAAGTGCTGTGAGAAGAATAATGAAAGAGAATTAGAGCAATAAACTTTTAAAGTTTTCAAAAGGAGGTTTTCGCAGTAACCACCATTTTGGGTTTCCCAAGAACAATTCAGTAAATAGTTTTGCATGGAAACATCGAAGCCAATGAGGATAAGAGTGTATGGTATAAAGAAGGTTCAGATACCATGTGTGTGTGATAGAAGTTTGTGATAATGGTGTTTATCTAGTCTTTTTTTACATTTTTAGCTATTTTAGCATGTTGCTGTTTGTGCATGAGAAATGTCTGCAAGTTACAAAGCACAAAGTCAGACTCTGTATCGGTAAGATCCACTGTTTCTGAACTTCCTGAAACGCCTCGAGTGTAGTCTTGAGTTCTTTTCTCGGAGCAAACGTTACAATGTTCCACATCTAAATAATTTTTAAAAATTGGGTTGCATTGTAGTGTGTTGAAACTCGCAGTTATGGTAATGGCTTCAACATTTTCGAAACGCACACAAAGCAGTTGTCCAATCACAACACACTGGTCCAGCCGACCAATCAGAGCACACTGCGCTTTTCAGAAGGAGGGGCTTCGTAGAGAGTGAGGCCACGTTTACACAAAGCCGGGTATTTAGCGAAACGAATATTTTCCTCCTCGCCATTTTCAAAAATAACATCGTTCACACACCCGCATAAATAAATACGCCGTCGAGTGACATCACAACTTTGCCAAACGTATTGGCGGCAGTGTAGGGAGAAGGATAAAGCCATGGAAGCCAATCAGAATCCTCAGAATTGACAAGAGAGAACCTAAAACGCCGTTTTTCCCAGTTCACACGACAACATATAACCAGCGTTTTCAGAAATCTCCACTTTGGCCGGAGTTTTTAGAAATAATCGTTTTCCGGGGTTTTGGTGTAAACGAAAGGCCAATCCGCAGGGATATATCTGCGTTTTCCCTTTCTGTAAAAGGGGTCTGACTAAACAGAGCATTACTGACAAACTGGGAAGAGATATAAGTCAAATATGTGAAAATTATAATTTTTTTAATTTAAATATGAAAACCTTTTCAAGTATACTCTTCTACTAGAAAAAAATCCAAGACTTTGTAAAAGGCCATAACACGAAGCAAAATAGTAATGTTTTACTGGCATGTTACAGCTAGATGTGTTAAGCCGCATTTCCACCGCAGGAACTTTCCCCAGGAACTACCCAGCAAACACAGAACGTTCCCCTAATGTTCCCGAATGGTCCCATGAGGTTATTTTTTGGGAACCAAACAAGAACATTATAGAAACGTTCCATGTAGGTTATTTTTAGGTTCCATTTTTAGAACGTAAGGAGAATGTTCCAGGAACACATTCCCTTATCCTTAAGGGAAAGTTCTAGGAACGTTCTGGAAACCAAAAACTAACATTCTAAGAACGTTCCCAGAACCAGGGTCTAAATGAAGTTCTGGGTAAAATTTTCCCCTCCTGAAAGTCCCTGCTGGCGAGGTAGTACTTTTTCAGAGTTCGGGAACTTTCGGGATGGGACTTGTGCACTGAACATGCTGATTGGTTCTTACCACTTGTTCTTTCTGCCAGATGGCGCGCGTTCGTCCCATCCATCTCACGGTCAATGTCTGCTGATAACAAATGTCTACTTTTATTTCTAGCATTACAAGCTTTCTGAATACGCTTTGGGTGCTCGTTAGCCTGGTTCAAACCAGACCATTCTCAGTTGTAACTGAGTTAGGGTCTGGCAAAGCATCATAGACAAATCATTTCCAGAGGGGCGTCAACAATGGACGTCGCGGGTAGACCTAAAATCAATCAGAGCGGTGAAGGAGATGACCTATGCAGATCGGTGGCCGGCGGAGAAACATCTCAGAGTGTTGTTCTTTGCTCGTTTTTAAACAAAAAGGAAACGTTCAAATCGCTTAAAACAGACGCAATAGCTGATTCGAATGAGTGATGTTCGACAGCGGCATCCATCTTCGTAATGTAGGTTACAAAATCTGCTTCAAAATCCCAGTGCTGTCGTCATCGTGTAAACCCCGCCCCGACGTTTCTGATTGGTGCCGCGATTTCGACGGATTGGAAATGGGCTTGAATGAGCTCTTTGCCAGACTAACTTTCAGAGCCGGAAGTTGTCTGGGTTTTCCCAGGCTAGGTGCTCGTCTCTTTTCTGCCGTTTTGTTAATGACCTCGTTAGTAAAGCAATCGCACACAAAAAAAGCAGCACAACTTGAATCTCATCCATACAAAACTCAAAACAAACGCTCAGACCGGGAGGCGCAGTCGCACGCAGTTCAACGTCACTACATCTTCCCGCCTCGGACCGGTACTTTAGTCCACGGTGTAAACGCAGTAAGCAAGAGGTCTGGGGCAAAAAAAGTTCCTGGGACAAATAGTTCCTGGTAATTGCGGTGGAAACGCGGCTTTATATGCCGATTCAAGTGTACTGACAGAAATGCTTCAAAAAGAAATGATTCAAACCTACATTATAAAACCATATTAGATGTTATGAATATACATTTTCCTGTACTCGGTTCCCCCTACACTCAGTCATCTCACTAAGTTCATTGCTTCTTATTGCGAATCATTCTTCATGAATAAATGTCAATGTATGTGATTCTAAAGCAAATTTCTGCAAGACTTACAAAGCTCAGAGCGACTAAAATATATTCAAATGAGAGAGAATAAAGGATCGCATGAGAACCCCAAGAAAAGAGATCACCGGAAAGGCCCAGTTGTGGAGAAACCCCAGCGGAGTCAGCACCTAAAACTGCTGAGACAAGCCGTTTCTTCAGCGGAGATCCTCTGAACCGGGGCCAAAACCCTCCACCACAGCTGATCCTATTTACAGCGTTAAGCCCCCGTATAAGATACCTGTCATCCACGCGGACCTGATTCATCAAGGTGTTTAGTTTACCATTGGCAGGGATTATCAGCACACCACTTCAAAGCTGGAGGCGAATGCAGACGGTCAGAAAGGGAGCATTCACACCAGGCGATTCGCTGGGAAAGTGTGTCCACCGGTGAGATGCATTCAGGTTGGTCTTGAAATGAACTTGATGAGCGACTCAAAAAATATTCGTTTGGCATTTTTGTAGATGAACCGCTTGAAAAATATGCGAGTAAGATCCCCATTCACAATCCACTTCAGGTGTAGCTTGAAGCGTCCTTGGAGTTTCAGGAAGTTTGACACTCTCGTAAAAGTTCTAGATAGTGGCATGGCTAAATAAAGTTACAGAAAAGTATCGTCAAGACTCACAGGTGATGTGTTTTTTCTTCTTCACATGCACTACATGGCCACTCTAATCTAGCACTTGGCTTTAAACTAGTCAAGAACTCCTCAGTAATTGAAATGCATGCATAGTGCAGGACTGTTTCTGTTCTTCAAAGTTTTTTCTTTTCTTTTTTTTTTTTGCAAGTGCTGTCCTCTCTTGATTTATTCTTCTATTTTTGCTCTTCGACAAACCAATTGTTAAGAATACGATGAGTCCAAGCAAGGTGTAAGATGTTGAGATGTTGTGAACGAAAATTGGTCGCACTTGTGTAACATATGTTGGTTGGTGTAACTTCATTTACACTGCTCAGGTTGTGGTTCCATTAGTTGGATCCAATGTAGTGGCTTTCTCAGAATGTGGCGAAGCATCTTTGCTCGTCTTTGCACCCAACTCATTGGCCATTTCCTCAGGCGTGGTTGTGCCGATCAAGTCGCCATCTATCTGAGCCCCGGATTTGGGCGGGACAACAGGGCTGGCGCTCAGAATGGAATCAGGGGTGCGAGTGGCACTATGGTCGCCCTCAGAAATGGTCGGGGGGACGCCGGCGAGAGTGTCAGGCTCGAGCAAGAGCTTGTGAGAGGTGAGATTGTCGGGGACGTCTGTGTCACTGTCCAGAGGAAGCGCAGACGAGGTGAACTCCACGCCTGAGTCGTTCATATCCAAGAAGTTCTTGTCAGATTGGAGGGCGTGGTACTGACCTGGTTTTGATACCTCAAGACCCTAAAAGTGAAGTTAAACGAGAACCGCAGAACTGTGAGAAGAATGAACTATTCAAATACGGGAGTCGTAGAAAAAAACAAAACAAGAAAAAGTTCTTCTAAAATGAAAATTCGGTCATTTCTTTATTTTTTATGTTGCTGTTAATGTAAACGGGCACTTGGCAACTCTATTCATCGCGGAATTCCACTTTCGTTGTGGCATGTGTTCTCATCAGCGCCCCCTACAGCTGTGCGGCGTATATTTCACAATACTGACATAAAAACACTCACTTGCTGCGCCTTCCTCCCGCTTTCTACCGCTGCTCATGTGCTTCTGTTATTATCGGAGCCGGCCAACTCTATCGTGTGGAGCCATGTCTACCAAGTGGGTAATACGTCATACGAAGTATCATAGAATTATGACGAACTGCCATAAAGCAGTTCACGTTTCTTGCTTGTTCTCGATTCTCTCGAGACTATTTATAAATTACCGGGATGTTAGTCCTCATGTTGGTTTTCCACCTGGGAATGCTGGGGGAAGTTGGGAAAGCCACCATTCTCTCCAGAACAAGTTATTGAACCATTCAAATGATTTCTAAACGGTTTAATTAAGTGGAAATAGTTGCCAAGTGCCCCTTTAACCATAAAACCGTATTCTGGACAAATGTGGTCAAAATAGTTTTGATTTATTTTTAAAAAATACATCCCCTGATCTGAGCGGTACAAGACTTGGCTACTTTTTCTAAGTTTGCCTCATGAACACACACAATTTTTTTTTTTTTTGACTCAATTCTACAATGTTAAGTGGGTGAATCTTGTATTTGGGTCAAAAATGGGCACCCATAGAAATGAATGGGCAAAACTGTAATTTAGAGCATTCTAAAATAAGCCAAAATAAGACACCAGGTGAAAGCAAAGTCACTTCATCTTTAGGTTTTAGCTCTAAGAACGTATTGGAATGATATTTTAATGTAGTTAAAAAATGTAAAAAAAAATAAAAAATAAAAACAAGCATAATTTGCATAGAAAATATGGTACTTTTCGAAGTAAATAAATTCAAAAATACCCCCAAAATAAAAAAAACACCATAAATGGATAGACAAAACTTTATCGAAGACAGTGATATAACATTTATAATAAATAAAAATTAGGATCACACCTGAGTCCTCTGTGCCCACATTTGTCCACAATTACAGGATTAAGGGCTATAAAGTGAATACGGTTTAAGGGCTACAAAATTGTTTATTTCTAAACTATGAGCAAGTTGAATATTTCAAATATTTCTTTAAATATTTCAAATACTACCATGGAAACATTGTCATTATAGTAATATTTTTATATTATTTTATTACTATGAAATGTGCTATATAAATAAACTTGCCTTGCCTACTATGTTCTGAACTATATTTTATTTAGGTATTTTCAGTAATTTTGTTACGTGCTTTTGTAATTGTTATTCGATTTTGTTCTTCATAAACATTATTCAGAATCAGGTTTTATAGTATTAATATTAATCACTATTATATATAATTACATAATTAATTAATTACTAGAGAAATTAGTAGTAATGGCAAGGCAACATTTCTAATTTTCATTTAGTTTAAGTTTATAACTAATATTTATATTTTACTTAAATGTTTTTTTTATAGTTTAAGTTAAATTTTAGTTAATAAGGGACAAGATGAGGACGAGCAAATGATGACAGAATTTTAATTTTTAGGAGAACTATCCCTTTAAGATCATGTTGGCAAAAAAACAAACTTAAAAATATAAAATAAAATAAAATATCACCTACTTTGATCTCAACTTCTGTGCTCTCAGTGGCGTTCTCCCATGTGGACTGTGCAGTGGACTCCTCTGTGAATCTAGTATAAACTTCATGAACCACCTGAAAAACATATATGCACATGTCAAAAATAATCACACTGTGCTGTTCACACAAAAATATCACATAATAGCAAGGGCTTTTTCACACTAGAGCTTGTGGTTCGAACCAGAGTCCATTAAAGGCAAGTTTGTTGGGTGTGAAAGCTGTTTTTCCTTCACAAATCTACTTGAAAATGAGAATATGATGGATGGATTATGTGGAGTATGGAAGATATTAACTGCTATTGATATAGGGAATTGAATTGTCACTTTTTGACAGTCCAAATTTACCTGCATCTTATAACGAATCAGTCATTCCTGTTTGCCTGTAGGAATTGCCTCTGGCAAGTATCTTGCATTCTTTGCTTCTCTTGCCATGACAGGCCCAAGTGACGTTAAAATCTAAAAGGGACTAAAATATGAATACAACAATAAATATTGAATTTATCTTTCTATTTTGGCTCCTTCTCCTTAGCTGTTATCTAGCTGGAGTGGCAGACAGCTGCTGTTGGTAATCACATTGAGCTGGTGATGCAAACGTATCACAGTTTGGAGCAAAATAATGAAATGTTGAAATGTCGTGTGAAGGCAAGGGGGTGGAAATGAATTCAGGTTCAGACCAACCAAATCACACCAAGTGTGAAAACAGCCTGAGAAATCAGCAGATCCAGAATAACTATTCTGCACACACATTAGGGTTGTTGGAAATAGAATATACTGTATACTGTAATAGTGTGAAAACTGGACGAAGAAAAGGGCAAATATATCTAAATAATTTCTATTTAAAGCACAACTCGTCTGTATTTGGCCCTTCACAGTGTCACAAAATATATACAGTATGAGCATATTGTAAAAACCCTGAGGCAAAATAACCCATAATTTGAGGGTGAACACAATGATGTCACAGACAAACACATAGACGACATGAATTTCACTAGGCTGGCAAATGATTAATTGCTGGAGTCTAGTAACTATATTCAGAATAGCATACTAGCATACTATTAATTTTTCTGCTGTATGCAGGATTTTGTTTATTGTGTGCAGAATGCTTGCCATGGTAAGGGGCGATAGCAGTGTGAAATTTGATACCAAGTAAAAGAGGAAAATGTTTCAATAGCAACAGCCTAACGAAAAGAATAGCCTTATAGTCGCCTAATGAAGAGTTTGCAGCTAATGGCAAATTAAATGATCGCATTGACAGCCAAATGTGTTTTTACAGACGTATTAAAATTATACAGGCAACACAGCATACGTTACCTTGACAGGAACTGTTGTGTAGCTTATCTGGTTACACAACATACATACTTAATTAAGTGTGTAAAACATTAATACTGTAAACCGAACGCTGCAAAGGAATCGATGGCAAAGAAGTTGCATTTAGAAGTCAAGACCATTATGAGAATGACTGAACACGTGAATCGGATGAGGTTTGGTGAACAACACACAATTTTGACCTGATTGAATTTTCAGTTAAAAATAAACAAATAAAATGTAAGTTTGAAATCAAGCATTGTGCGTTATTGCACAACAAATATTTTCCAACATTTTTATAACCGCGGATATGTAAATGCGTTTGTGAAAATTAGGTTATTTTGGCAAGTCTAGTGTGAAGTACGCAAAATTTCACTTCAAATAAAAATTATTTGATTGGTCTAGCATTTTTAAAGTCCCTCTGTGGTGGTGAAAATCTCGTTTTTAATGTTGTTTATACGTTTGAGTTACATTTAAAGGGACAGTTCACTTTGAAATTAATTTTTGATATGTTTTAGCTTACTTCAAGGGCATCCAAGATGTAGGTGTCTTTGTTTCTGCAGTATTTTCAATTTTGATATTTTTAGGTCAAACCGTTCGTGTCTGTCAGTCATATAATGGAGGTCTATGGTCACCACCTCAAAGTGCATGCACAGAGAAGTCCAAATTAAACATGATTTAATGACTCGTAAATGTAAGTACACATTGATGGCCTAAGACACGAAACGAGCGGTTTGTGTGAGAAAACGAACAGTATTTGTATCGTTTTTACCTCTTGTAACCACAGCCACTTCCAAGTGGGTCTGAGGGAACGCGCCAGAAGTGATCTCTTGCGCGTGTACGTCACTCATTGTTTACACAGAGATTTCGTAAGCGTTACCTTTCACTGTGAAGATCTAAACATATTTAGATATGCATGAAATCGCAATGGAAGACGATTTCGATATATCAACAGACGTTGATTTTCTTTTTTCCGCACGAGAGCGCCCGTGCCTTCAGATCACTTGGACGTGGCTGTGGTTACAAGAGGTAAAAACGATATAAATACTGTTCGTTTTCTCACACAAACCGCTCGTTTCTTGTCTTAGGCCATCAATGTGTACTTACATTTACGAGTCATTAAATCATGTTTAATTTGGACTTCTCTGTGCATGCACTTTTTGAGGTGGTGACCATAGACCTCAATTATATTACTGACAGACAAGAATGATTTGACCTAAAAAATATCAAAATTGAAACTACTGTGGAAACAAAGACACCTACAACTTGGATGCCCTTGAGGTAAGTTAAAACATACCAAAAATTAATTTCAAAGTGAACTATCCTTTTAAATAAGTCATTTTGGTGATCACTGATGAGTTTTAAGGGACAAAAGTATTGACAACAGGAGGACTTTAAACTAAATTTGACTAAAAATGCAAAGTAAATGTTTTTATTTGTGATATTTCATGAGGTCATAGAATTGTGACCAGTAGAACGCTTCATTGTTTGACGTGTCACGTAATTATGGAGTTTAAATGTAAAATAAAATGTAAAAAGTATATACTTTGTTTGTAGTATGCTGGTATTCTATTCTGAGCATAGCCTTATTTCTGTTCTGTTTCTAATTTGCAAAGCTAAAAATATCAAATGTGAGAGGAAAAATGGTTAACACCTACAAAATCTGCAACAATGTCCAAAGTAATTCAACATGAACAGGACATAATTAAAATGTTAAGTGACTCCATTAATCACCGCCAACCATAAGTACACACTCACACAGCAGCATATAAACAGAAGTCAGCACACATAATACACACATACACATAGATTCATATTTACCTCTCCATATATATTGCATATGTGCATGTGTGTTTAAGCACGGCAGAAGCTTTAACACACAGGTGTATGTACCTTTATACCTATTTATATTAAGAGTTCAAATTAGGATCAGTGCAATACACCTGAAGTTACTCATCTCAGGAGATCTGCATAATGGAATAATGGACAGGTACACAGTCACACTAAGAGTGACAGAAAGGCTTTTGGGACTCCTATTGCGCTACCACAACACCAATACAGATTCATCAATTTAGCAATATAAGAAAATACGACACCGAACGCAAAGCTCTCTCACCCAGCAGGGACTCCGTCAGATGATCCTTTAGGGGGGAGAAATGGAGTGTTAAGCTAACCACCACAAAACCGCTTTCAAATAAATGTGTTTGGGAGAAATACACACATTCAATCTCACTTTACACACCACAGACAAACAGACAGATTATATTTGTATTGACTGATGGGTGATAATAGAAAAGACTGGCAAGATTGGATTGCTTTGTTGTTGGAAAAGGGATGAGTTTGCGAGTTTTTTTATGGGCTTGAAACAAAAAGAGATGTTTTCTTAAAGGTACAACGACATGCTACAGGAGGTTTGGTCTCATACGGTAAAAACAGGGTAAAAGCAAACTGCAAATTACTCAGTAATATTAAAATAATCATATCAATTTAATAAATAGTTAAAAGGGGTTAATCAGAATGAACTGAAAAAATGAACAAAGACAAGAGAAGAGACTTGCATAAACACACACACATATTTTTGTTCATATATTTATATATATATATATACATTTTTTTATATGGATTTATATATAATTTATATTATATATAAATATAAATATTTTACATATAAATAATATTTTTTTCTTAAATATACATGCATGTGTGTTTTTTATATATATACAAAATAATTATACACAGTGCCCCCACATATATTATGTAAACACAAACTTTTATTTTGGAATGCGATTAATCGCGATTAATCGTTTTGACAGCCCTAATAAATACACACACATGCATGTATATTTAAGAAAAAATATTATTTATATATAAAATATTTATATTTAGATATAATAAAATATATATATAAATCTATATACAGTATATACATGAAAATATTTCTTAAATATATACAAGCATGTGTGTGTATTTATATATAAAATAATTATACACAGTGCACCCACATATATTATGCAAACACAAACTTTTATTTTGGATGCGATAAATCGCAATTAATCGTTTGACAGCCCTATTATAAACTGCTTTCTTTTTAAATGTATGTTTAAAGTATTTTATTTCTGTGACGGCAAAGCTAAATTTTTAGTAGCCACTACTACACTGATCATTCTAATATGCTGATTTGGTTCTTAATATACAGTATATTACTACCTGATATTATTATCAATGCCGAAAACGGTTGTGCTTCATGGAAACGGATTTTTGTCAGGATTCTCTGATGAACAAAAATAACTTGAAATTGATTTTTGAAACAATGTCTTTACTCTCACTCTTGATATGTTTTTTAAACATTTTTACTGCCCTCAAGCTACTGAACGACAGACTATTTTGCGACCTTTCATATACTGTCCAAATGTAGAGGACCAGCATCCAAGATAAATGTGTTTTTATTGAATTGTGTTTAAAGTAAATATTATTATACGTCTGGGGTGTCTGAAGTTGTTTGGTTTTACCTGTCTGAAAGCATCACCGTCCCCCTTGCCCGCCTGCTGAGCGATTAGGGAGAGCTTACGTGCTCTTTCTGCCCGCCGGTGAACATTGATCAGACAGGACAGCAGACACACCAACAGCAGGAACGCCAGCAGAGACACCAACGAGATGATCGCCACATAGAGCTGTGGCAGCTTATAGGCTATTATGGGAGAGGAGAGGATCATGGGTACAGGAAATAGACCTCAATTTGTCAGTTATCAGTAATCATTAGTACGTTCTCAAATTCTCTACTCACGCTCCACGTTAAGGTAGACGTCAGCTATACGGAAGCCTGTGGAGTCCATCACTCGAAAGACACCCATGTCACTGGCTTTGACCTTCTTCAAGTAGAACACGGATCCTTCCACAGACGCCCGTCCATCAAAAATAGACTCAACAGACACCGTCAGCTCTCCCTGGTCCATGATGATTCGTTGTTTGTGGTCAGAGTCCGGGATATAGACCATTTTGACTTTGGTGTGGTCCACGTAAAGCTTGATCTTCAAGGTTTCACCATAATTCAAGTGGTCAAAGATCTGATGATCTGTGAAATGATAGCTCAGACTCAAAATACTGACAAGAAACACAGAGATATTGAATCTTGAAACCAAATGTCTGTACCTGAAAACAACTCTGAATATAATCAGAATTTTTTGATTAATAAAAATAATAGCATTATTAAAAATAGTATTGGCAATAATACATGTAATTAAAGTAAATAAATAAAAGTATAAGAAAATAAATATGACTAAATATTAAAAAAAAAATTAATTAATGATCATCTCATACCAAAGAACAATCATTATCTATGTTAAAAAAATAATAAAAGTAATAGTAATGCAAAGTGGCAAAATATTTTATTTTTATTTTTCCTTCTATGTATATTGTATGTTTATATGAAGAGTTCAGATGCAAAAGCCTCTAAATGCCATTTGAAATTTTCTTCTAAAATGACCATTTTTATCAAATTTGTATGTTTAAGTTCAGTAATTTCACTTAAATGACAATTAATAGGTAATCTTCATTGCCGTTTAAGTGGAATTACTGAACTTAAATATATAAGCTTGATAAAAAGGATCATTTTAGAAGAAAATTTCAAATGGCACTTAGAGGCTTTGGCATCTGAACCCTTCATATGTATATGTATATTTTTCTAAATTAAATATTTTTCTAAATTAAAACTAAATTAAATGATGTTTTACTTTCATTTGTAAGACTCAAGTGATATTTAGATTAGAGCAAAAATAGCATGCCAAAACTAATATCACCATTTTTGTGCTAGTATGGCATTTCTGTCCATCCAGTTTTGTTTTTAGAGATGACTTTGGATTCATCCAGCCAAAAACTGTATTAAGAATAAGCTGCAATGTGCAACAAAATGAATACTGATAGTCTAAAGTCTTTTGTGCTTACATGTCCTATTTTTCCCTCTTTGTACTTATACACTATTTTAAGGCTTTGACACAAGTAACGCTTTCTCTTTTATCAAGAGCTGAAACTGTCTCCTCATATAATGCTCACACAATGATTTTGCACCTTTCACGTTGAGACAGGCCCTCAGTCGGACTTTTTCATCCTTGTCCACGATGGTGTAGCTCCCCTCATCGGTCCCTGTAACCAGATGGAGGTTGACCCTCTTCTCGCCCACGGTGAGCCGGTTCTCGTACATTTCCGTGGGGAAGCTGGTCTGGTTGAGGAGAATCACAGGTAGTTCCTCAGTGGTCTGGTTAACAGGAGTCAGAGCTCCAGGCCTGAACTCCAGAGTGTACGGACCGATCGCAGGGTTGATCGGGATGTGATACGTGTCTCCATATTTCACCACAGTCTCTAGTGCACAGTCTAGAAGAACAACAGAACTGAAATACATCAACACACCTATGAGGACATTCTGTTTGAGTACACACTGAAAAAACAGTACGTACAGTATATATATAGTCTTATAGATAAGACTGGAGAAATGATGAACACTTGAAAATCAGCATATCAGAATGATTTCTGAAGGATCATGTGACACTGAAGACTGCTGTGAATGATGCTGAAAATTCAGCTTTGATCTTACCTTTCATATATAGCAAATGTCACTTATTTGTGTGATCAAAGCTGATTTTAATTTTCAGCATCATTCACAGCAGTCTTCAGTGTCCCATATCCTTCCAATCATTCTAATATGCTGATTTTTTTTTTGTGGAAATCACAAAAAAATTCAACCATTCTAAAATTTGGGGTCAGTGATTTTTCATTACATTTATCAAAGGTGATAAAGATGTTATAATATCGCCAAAGGTTTCTATTTCGAACAAATGCTGGTCTTTTACACTTTCTATTCATCAAAGAATCCTAAAAAACATAACTCAGCAATGACAGGAATTACTGTTTATGTATGTAGTGACCATAGCTTTTCATAATATAAAAAAAATTGCTAATTGAATCTTTTCCTGTCATCTATCAAATAACCAATAGAGAAAGATTTTATAATATATAAATATACATTTTTTATAATTTTTTTAATTTATTAGGGCTGCGCAAAAGCTAATTGCGATTAATCGTATCCAAAATAAAAGTCTGTGTTTACATAATATATTTGTGTGTGCTGTATATAATTATTTTGTATATATAAATACCTATGCATGCATGTATATATTTAAGAATTATTTGCGCTTAAATTCTGTATATATATATATATATATATATAAATAATCTATACTATATAAATATTTTATATATGAATAACACATTTTCTTAAATATATACATGCATGTGTGTGTATTTATATATACAAAATAATTATATACAGCGCACACAAATATATTATGTAAACACAGACTTTTATTTTGGATGCGATTAATCGCAATTAACTTTTGCAGAGCCCTAAAATTTATATTCATTTATAATATATAACTTTATAACTTATACCTCTAACAACGAGAATGATTCGTCTGACATCAGCTGGGGCCGCAGAATTCTTCACCACGTACGTGCCCTCATCCTCCTCGCCCACATCCTCCAGGATCAAATGGCTAATGTGAATGTTCAGTTTGGCTCTGTTATCCAGAATCGTCCCGTTCCGCAGAAGAACCCGCTCCAACAACGGCTCCACCCTCGGCTTGAACACCACCTCTGATGTGTCTAAAGCCGTCACGGGAATGTGAACATCCTCTCCAAAGAAAGCTGTGTGGTGTTCATCTTTAGCTGAATAGTGAGTGACAAGACAATATAATACACTTAACTACAGAAACTTGAGAAACACATAATAAGGATCGGCCCGTAGTAAATTGCTTATTAGGCCTATAATAATCTCAGAATCATTACCTTTAATGGTTGATGAGCAAGCTGAGAGAGGAGAGAGAAAAAAGGTAAATACAAGTATAATAAGGCAGACAAGCCATTTCTATCTAAATATCTAAGTGTTGTCTTCATTTATACAATACATTTTATTGAGTCACTACAGAGTCACTGTTGAATTGAAGTTATTCAAAATATAAAATCATCATTTTAACATCTTTTTCACTCTGTTTTAATTTTAATGAATGCAGGTGTTTAATAATTGCTCATATCTAACTGCAAATAGAGGTAAACTATATCTAAACGGTTCATAATGCCACTGGTAATAAGAGAGTATATATTTGCTCAGGTGACAGATCAGATTTCTATTAGATCAAATTTAGCTTATCTACAGTATAACTGCAGCAAAATAGCAATGAATTTGCCCTTATGCCCTCAACAAAATCAAAACCACTTTGAACTTGGAAATCAGCAGTTATGAAGGATAATAGCAAGGAGACAAAGTCTCTCTCTCTTAATGTAAATGTATGTAAATCTTAAATATTAACAAAATCTTAAAGGGATACTCCACTTTTTTGTAAATAGGCTCATTTTACAACTCCTTCAGTGTTAAACAGTTGAGTTTTACCGTTTTCGAATCAGACAATTTTCTGAAATTTAGAAGAATATCAGTAACCAGACAGTTTCTGGTCTCATTGACTTCCATAGTAGGAAAATAATATATACTATGGAAGTCAATGAGACCAGAAACCGTCTGGTTACTGATATTCTTCTTAATATCAGAAAATCGGCTGAATGGATTCGAAAACGGTAAAACTCAACTGTTTAACTGAGCCTATTTCCAAAAAAAGTGGAGAATCCCTTTAAAACACTGACAAACTACTGTTAAAGCAATTTACTAAACTCAAAAGACTAAGAAAATTCCAAGCATTTCATGCTTTTAAAAGCCAATGGCCTGAATATACAGGCTCTAAAAATATATATGCCTTTTGCTGACGATAAAAATACACCTATCTGAGGAAAGAGTTTCCCTTCTCTGCAGCACGAACAATATGAAGGCACTATTAGGAATGCTGCCGTGTCAAACCGCCAACTGTGCACTTTCAGTCCAGCGTCTTATGATAAATGATGCTGCAAATGTTGCCCTTGTAAAATAAAGCCATTGCAGATTAAAAGCTAGGCCTAGTATTTGTTGTAGTAACATTTATTTTTACACTTCCTTCAGAAATGTGTTCTAAAGATGTTTTCAATCAGTTACCTGAGCTCAGGAGGATGCTAATGACTGCCACACACGTGAGGATCATTTTGGCTGGAAATCTGTGTAAACAAATGCAACTGTGAATCAACATAAACCAGTAAAACTTATTTCCAGCAAGATATGGGAAGAAATAACACCTAATATGGCATATGAAACATAAAATGTTCACTTAATTCAATAAATATGTTGTTTACTGAATTAGAAGATGGTGTCTCGAGCAATGCATTTAAAATGAAACCGAATTTTCAATTATTTTCAAAAAAGGATTTCATAAATTCATGATGCTACAAGATGGCATTAAAAAGGCTTTAAAGAGATTCTTGTGGTAGTCTAATAGCACTTATCTAACTAAAGGCCTGAATCATTAATGCTAACTGAATTCGTCTTGCACATCAAAAGAGACTACTATTGCTTTTAGGTCAAACTCTACAGTAGCGTGACAGTTTGATCAGTGTCTCTTTAAGACTGATTGTAGATCTGATTAAGGGAGGAGATTTGTTGGCTGTCTCTCAAACAGTATCTTAGTAATGGATGACATCCAGTTTTTGACAGCATGCTGTACAGTACTTGTCCAGATTGAAGACAGCTAACAGTGCCACTTCTTCCATAAGCCCAAATCAGTTACAAATCTGTCTCTACCTCTCTCTTATAAGCCTTTTATAGCCTAACCCTAAACAATTATTCTTAAAGGTGTAGTTCACTTAAAAAAAAAAACTTTTGCTGATAATTTACTCAAACCCTGTCATCCAAGATGTCCATGTCATTCTTTCTTCAGTCGAAAAGAAATGAAGGTTTTTGATGAAAACATTCCAGGATTTTTCCATATAATGGACTTCAATGGGAACCAAATGGTTTAAGTCCAAAAGACAGTTTCAGTGCAAAACTGTAAACTGTTCAAAGGACTTAAAACAATTTCACACGATGAATAAAGGTCTTATCAAGCGAAACGATCGCTCATTTAAAAAAATCAAGTTTAAGTTTTATAAGCTCAAATGGTCGCCTTGCTCTGTTCTGTGATGCGCGTTCATGACTCCTATTCGAACTCGTTCATCAAAATGAACGAATCTTTTCCCGAGTCAACTCGTTCATTTCATGCATTGAATTAAACAAATGACAGGAAAAAAAGATTTGTTCATTTTGATAGACGAGTTTGAACAGGAGAGTCACAAACGTGCATCACAGAACAGAGCAAGGCGATCATTTGAGCTTATAAAACTTAAACTTAGTTTTTTTTTTTTAATGAGCGATAGTATCGCTTGATAAGACCCTTACTCAAAGTCTGGAATCATTTAAAGCTCTTTGAACAGTTTGCAGTTTGCACTGAAACTGTATTTTGGACCTTGAACCGTTTGGTCCCCATTGAAGTCCATTATATGGAGAAAATCCTGGAATGTTTTCATCAAAAACCTTAATTTCTTTTCGACTGAAGAAAGAAAGACATGGACATCTTGGATGACATGGGGGTGAGTAAACTATCAGAAAAAGTTTTTTTTTTTTAAAGTGAACTACTCCTCTAATAGGTTGAGCCTATTTAGTCTAATTATTTTCAGAATAGGTTAATAAAAAAGTCTTCTCTAGTTTCCTAAAAATATTGTTCCCCCTCTAACATAAATGTTAAACATTTATTGTGACAAAATGGTTCAAAATTAAGAGAGCGAATGAGAAAATACAATCTTCTTTGTTCTAGTCCTTTGCCAAAGTAGCCTACTCTTTGGCCTCATGTTATTGGATCAGAACTGAGCGCCTCAGCGGGAAAACGAACTGCATCTGCTCCACTTCCACTTGATTAACAATCGATTTCAGAACACCACATATTAAGAATAAATCTGTTTTATTTTTAAGTGCACTTTACCCGAAGGCAAACTCATTTCTAGTTCTTAATAGCGTAGGATATAACGCTGATTGGGCCTTTAATAATTATAAATAGAGTGAGAAGACGCTATGACTGACAGGATTCAGCGCGTGCCTTTTAAACCGCTGACTCTATGAGATTAGATGATTTTGACTGTACTAATTAAACGACCAATAATTATCTTACATAGCCTACAGGATTCCTTCTGTTCTGTATAAATACGAAATTCGCAGTCGCTTTGAAATGGCTACACAGCTTGTATCTGTGGTTTTCAGTCGTGAGGGAACATTGCGCTTTTAGACGCCTTTTTTCCCGTTCGTAACCACACGGGCCCGCTGATGCGACAAGGGTGTGTCAGTCTTCTACTGGACCTGTCCCATCAAAAGGATTCTGAGGACCCCATAAAACAAGAAATATGTTCGTTTTCTTATGCATACAGCCTAAGCTTGAACAAAGCAGGTTATGTACAGTAGCCTACAGAAATGAGAACACGCACGTTGAAACATGACGAGCACTGCATGCTGTTGTTTTATTTAGCGAGATGATGAACAGACATTGATATAAGCTACCGTAATGTCTGTTGGTTCTAATAAAAAAAAAATGTATACGGTCAGCGGCGTGGCGATAATAAAGTCACATCTTTCGTGACCACTAGCCTTTGAGAGCAGTATGTCATACAGTATTTGATGTCCCATTCAAGAGGAAGCTACCTCAATCAACAATGAACTATGAATCAATATTTTCCTCGTGTTACCAATACGGCCACTTCAACTGACAGGAGCTACAACCAAGGTGCTAAATGATATAATCATTTATTTTGATACAAACGAACAATATAAATGTACAGTCATGTCATGGTGAACCTAAAAACTGCGCATAAATTGGCTACAACATTATAATAATTGTGGCAAAAGGTTTCGTGTCCACATGGTTCTGCATTTAGCCTATTATAACGAGGCTTTTAAAAGGTAGAAAATGTCCCGATGCGAACCGTTTGTGTATCAATAGAAACGCCCTAAATCATTTGTTATCACCACTGCATCTAATAATAAAGTTATAAAGCAGTAAACGAATAAAACGGCATCATTTAACCCTATTATTTCTTTTGTCTTATGTGAAAGCATCGTTCTTAAATATGATAAAGAAGTGGTGTAATTACCTTTGTAGGATATATGAAATCCAAATCGGTAAAATGATTGGTAGACTACGCTATATGAACAAAATATGGTTTAAAAGGATGGTTTTCGTCCTCCTACTCCCAAACCCTTCTTTATCGCCCCCAATCTGCCAAAGAAAGACACTTCTGTTTTAACAAATCGGCGTTATCTGGAAGACTTCGGCTGATTTCGTTTTAGAAGCAATTTAAGCTCGGCTTTGTTCGGATGCTGTCGTTCATTTCCGGGAATTCACTCTCGCCTGCTCAGTGCTCTATTAGACTCTACCAGAGCACTCACATTTAGCCTACATAAAGCACAATATATTAGCGTAAATCTGTGCAGGTCTTGGCAAAATTAACTTAACAACTGTTATCTCAATTTAATTCAAATAGCTTTATTAGATTTACTATAATAGCCTACTAATACATTATTGCCAGGGTTTGGAGTATTTGCACACACAAGAAATGTCATGCAATTATGCCTTATATTCACAGGCTTTACTGTATCACAAAAGTGTATGATCACAATAGCTAATGGACAATATTGTGTGTGTGTAAAACAAAGATAGAGGAAATGTTTTCATTTCTTTTCTTATTCTAAATCCCTGTATATAATAACAGCACTCCAAAACAATCCAGTCTTTGTGCTTCTGCTCTGCTCACTGCTAAGAGCTGAAGTAGCTTCTGTAAAATATAAGCTGTCAGCATCTTACATTAAAGAACTACTCAAAGATTTCATCTTCTCTCTCAAGATGAATTACAGGAGATGGGGAGGGGCAGGATGACAAAAAGCTAGGCCTAGCTATTCTGTGCATAAGCCCTAATGCACATATACAATAAAAATAATAAATAACAGATAATTTTTAATTTCAGATAGATAGCACACTGGAGGAATACATTGTGGAGTTTCTGGATATCTACAATGAGGCATGCTGGGACGAAGATACCCTTGAACAGAATGGACAACATTCTTGGACAGATGCTGCTGATGAGGGAGGAGCACTGTCATTTTGCAGAGTTCGTCCCTCACCATGGAAGTTGTAGAGGACTACGCCATCATATCTTAGTGTGAAACTGAAAAGTGTTTCATTCTGAAACGAAGCCTTCAGAATCACATGAGAATTCACAGTGGAGAGAAGCCTTTCAGCTGTCCTCAGTGTGAAAAGTGTTTCGTAGTAAAAGAAAAGCTTAAATATCACATGAGAATTCACACAGAGTGTGAAAACTATTTCATTGTGAAACAAAGCCTTCAGAGTCACTTGCTCATCTGCTCTCGGTACAGAAAGAGTTTCTCACAACTAGAAAATCTTGAGCATCACGTGAGAATTCACATGGGAAAAAAGTCTTTCATCAGCTTTCAGTGTGGAAAGCTCACGCAGTTTCACGCAACAAGGAAGCGTAAAAGTCACAAGAGAATTCACACTGGAGAGTATATTTTCACTGGAATGATTCTTGTCATGTTTTTCCAATGCTGTATAACCTTATGTTGTACAAAAAATAACCTGCTTCATAACTGTAATGGATGAAAATAATAACTCTCTGTGGTATCCCTCAAGAACTTTAAGCCGCTTCTACAAAGCAGAAAATTCCCCTGCCTTTTGTATTAGTGTCTTTTTTTGCCTCTTGCTCTTCTCCTGCATCGGTCTACAGAAGAATAAATTGATAAAATGTATGAATAACTTTGAATATCAGATAAAAATGTATTCAGCAGAACACAGACGGGATTAGGCTACACATGGAAGTAATTTTACCACCAGACGACAGTAATGCCCCATTCGCACGGGATAAGATATCTCAGTAAAACTAGCAGAATAAGTGTGACTGAGGGGTACTTACACAAAAATCACGTGGGCAAACACATATAACCTATATTTATATATATATATAAAACAGTTATGCCTGGTCGAACGATGTATTAATTAATTTCAGATTGGATTGTGTAATAAGTTAGCGTTAGGCAATTACCTAAAAGATGTTTCGCCCTCAAGTGCGTTGTAGCTTCAAGTTATATTATGATCTCAGCTAAACGGTATGTGGAAAACACTTGTATTGAGTTTGGCAACCTATTTATCCGGTGGAGTAAAATTGTCAATAAATTCAGAGATTTGACAGATAACTCGTGGGCTAAAAGTTGTAACTACACAAATAACCGCTATTTTTAATCGTACCTAGTATCAACGTAGACAATCAGCTACAACAGAATTTAACTCGAAATGAGCTTTTCTTTGCAGTGGACATGCATGGATCCATATGCGCAGGCTGAGGGACGGATCCGAAGGGACCGTCAACAAAGTGCAAAACCCGAAAACCGTTACTACAACAGTCAATATCAATAACTTCACTGTCAGACTATAGTGTCACCAAATTCAATTCACACAACACTGGTGTCCTGCTGGTTATAGTACAAAACTTATTTTGTTCTAAAAGGGTGTTTTTTTTTTTTGCATAATTTTTTACAATTTTATTAGGCTATGAAAAATAATACATCACTGCTGTCCTGTTGGTTACAATACTTATTTTGGAAATAAAATATTTTTGCAGACTTCTTATGATTTTTATTTATGAATAACTTCCCTACTTAAACTTGTTGCCAAATTCAGTTTACACATCACTGCTTTATTAAATATATCCTATATCCTAATAATATGCTATATTAAATATATCCAATATCTTATTATTAGCTTTAGTCACCCCCTCCAACTATCATTTGATTGGCTGATGAGACAAGCACCAAACTTACACACAAAAAAGTTGTTTTTACAATTTTGGAAAATAAAGAAAAATACAGAAAATGTAAGTTTTAGTCTTCAAGTCTTCGTAGATTTTCATGTATGTATAAAGAATAATTAAACATTACTGAAAATTATAAAACGGTTAGTTCCAATCCTTGATTCTGATTGGTCAATGGCTGCGACCGCTTCACCCAACGGTTCTATTTATCACTGCGCAACACTGCAGTTCCTATGTTGTTTTTATTTGAGCTTATCATAGACTGTAAAAAATGTCTTTCATGCGTATCAGAGGATATTATTACCAAATAAATAGTCTCAAGAATTACACATTGGAACCTATTTTTAACCAAAAAATGCATTCTGTGTGAAAGCCACTTTTAATATTTCAATGCTCATATGTTGCGTCCGATAGTAAACTGCATCGAAAACACAATTTTCAAATAATTCATTTAGCATAGGCCAGACTATGCGAAGAACTGCTCTAATTAAGTCTCACCGTGAGATGGCGCCAGTGAGTCTGTCTGACTGTGATCCGGGCGGGGCGCCATCATCATCCTCATCATCACCATCATCATACACTGCTGCTAGTTACAGCCTCCTGGATTACTGCGTCTTTATTTTACACCAGTTAGAAGATAGCCAAATATCGTGCTATTATCAACTCGATTAAAATTTACTAACCATTCACCCAACGGTAAGAGTTTTTCCTGATAATTATTTTCCTGTTTTCTCTGCAGTCTGTTCCGAGACCCTTTACGCTGTCGTGACGTGCTGGATGTAAACACTGGATATTAATATCCCTCCGCCGCCCAATACAATATTGCGAGATTATTATATAGGCGCAGTTATTGTTTTTACTTTCAGTCAAGCTGGAAAAATACAGTTTGCTGTTGGTGTAATAGGTAAGATAAGGCTATATTTATTTATTTTGGATTTGATACTGTTACACTAATGTGATTATACTAATGTAATTATAAAGGCACTCCTAGTCCACCGCAGCCGGGATCATATTCAATATTAAAAAATATACTATAATTCAAAACACAAATTGTGATAAATAATGAGAGATATGCGTATTTTACTCTCTGTCACACATATCACCCTTTAATAAACTAATGAATTATATGTATTGCTATGGTATTACATGCTTTTTCCTCTCGAAATGCTCTACAAACGTAATAAGCGATCTAGCCCACCATTTCCGAGAAGCAAGATCCCATGAGTCGATCGATAACCTATTTACATATATGGCCAGCTTTGTAGATTGCAAGATATTGTGTGCATTATTGGACGCTATAAGTACATATAATTCGTTAAAATATTTAAGAGTTAAATAGAGTTGTCGTTTAAGTGTTTAATAGAGTTTAATATCGTGCAAAAGTTCATATATTTCAGTAATTCAATTATAAAGGTGGAACTATATTATTTAGATTACATGCAAAGTGAGATATTTCAAGATTTTATTCATTTTAGTTTTGATGATAATGGCTTACAGCTATAAAAATCCCAAATTTAAAATTAAAATATTGTGAACAGTTTTCATTGCTGGCCATAACCATCAAAATTATAACAAATAAAGCCTTGAAATATCTCAATTTGTAATGAGTCTATATAATATAGTTTTACCTTTTAAGTTGATTTACTGAAATAAATGAACTTTTTTTCGCGATATTCTAATTTTTCGAGTTTCACCTGTTTTTGACCCATATTTAAATAAGTTGTTTTTACTTTTGTTGTTTTATTTATGTCATGTACTAAAATATATATTTGTAATTCTATGAATCATGGATCCAAATGATCTCGCACATACTGTTCCCTATGATAAAATACAAATGGGCCCTATCTGGGTAAAAAATATGGATTTAATTTTTTTTTTCCTATACAATATTTATCCAAAATCATAATTGCCAAAAAATGCTGCATCACTTTCTTAAACATCTGTTTTAATACAGCAATTTGTTTTGCATAAGTAGCCTACAACAGATTTATTATAATAGTTATGTATGTGTCATAGAATGTTGCAATTACAAAATAGAAATACTCCTTTACTAAAATGAAATTACTAAGAACAGAATAATCCAGTTGTTGTTATAAAGTATGTGTGAGATATTAGGGAATCAATCAAATTTTCAGCATACTTTTTCCTTTGCATATAATTCTAAAATTTTGTTTTCCCGTAGTGTGGAAATGTTTTACACTTGCGGTCCCAATGAGGCAATGGTGGTGTCGGGTAAGACTAAACATCACGAGAATGTGTTTATACAGAGAAATATTTTCAGTAGAAATCATGAAAACATGTTCTCATGTGTTATTGGACTCCTCAGGTTTCTGCCGCTCTCCACCGCTCATGATATCTGGTGGGAGAGTGTTTGTTGTCCCATGCGTTCAGCAGATTCAAAGGTATTATTCACTCTGTATGTATATATATGTGTGTGTGTTGTTTTGCATGAACAAATCGAATCTTTTTCTCTCCCTTCCATCACAGGATCTCTCTGAACACTCTGACGCTAAATGTAAAGAGTGATAAAGTCTACACTCGTCACGGAGTGCCCATCTCTGTCACTGGAATTGCACAGGTTAACACACACTCTCTAATAAGCTATAAACATCATTTCATTTGGGGTTTTGTCACAAATTACAAGATAGTTCATCCTTCTTTAAATAACTTTTCTGTAGAAAGTAATTCTTGTTGATTATGTGGCTTAGCAGATTATGTTTCTCTCCTACAGATGAAGATTCAGGGCCAAAATAAGCAGATGTTGGCGGCAGCGTGCCAGATGTTCATGGGAAAGTCGGAGGGCGAGATTGCTCACATTGCCTTGGAAACACTGGAGGGCCACCAGAGAGCAATCATTGCTCACCTGACCGTGGAGGTAAATAGATAAAGAGCACAAATAGTGCTCATCATGCAAATGTATGCCACTCTAGTGCAACATTACAAACAATAGAACTAGATATAGGGCCTGATTGACTAACAGCAAGAAATTAGCAATGAAAAGGGCATTGGATATTTGTTTTGCTGATACTTTTGTAGGTTTTTCCCATTCAGACACTTCATTTATGGGAGGGAGAGTATTTAATAGAGCCAGACCGATATATCGGCAGACTGATATTATCGGCCGATATTTGGCATTTTCCAAACTATCGGTATCGGCAGTTATAATGGCCGATAAATGAATATTTCAACAATAAAATTAAAACGGACGAAACACGCTTGAACGTGTCATGAGTGTTGGAGTTGTATAGTTTGTCCACCAGAGGGCACTCTACACTGTCCCTGTTGGCAACACTCGTTGAGTTGGTCACGAGACATACATTGCTTGAATAACAATTAAAAGAACATCCCCATCAGGTCTCTTAACTCAAATAAGCATGACAAAATTTGTGACTATCATGTTTAAATAAATAAATAAAATATCGGCCGATATATCGGATTTTAAAACCCAAAAATATTTGTATTGGTATCGGCCTTCAAAATCCTTTATCGATCGGGCTCTAGAAGTTAAAGGGGTGATTGATTATGATTTCACTTTTTTAACTTTAGTTAGTGTGTGATGTTGCTGTTTGTGCATAAACAACGTCTGCAAAGTTACGATGCTCAAAGTTCAAAGCAAAGGGAGATATTTTCCTTTACAGAAATCTGTTTTTAAGGACTACAACAACCGGCTTGTAGGGACTACAGTGAGTTTTTCACGGGTTTGTGACATTACTAACCCTAAAATTTACATAAACCCCGCCCCCAGGAACATGATTTATAGACTACAATAACAGAATATGCTAATCAATGACTAGAAGATAACTACACATGAATTCCACGCTACATGAATTCATCAACAAACCATCCAGAAATGTCCTGTTGCATTGTACATGTTGTGACATCTTCTTGAGTCTCTCTATCTTTGTCCTTCTTCGATTTGAACATAAAAGACTGAGGTGAATGCTCGATTGACATAAAAAAAAAAGATGGCCGCCAACGGGTTTCGATTTTGACGCGCATAAATTTCGCTTCAAACTTTTGATTTTACATGCGTCAGTTTCGCTCTTGACGCGTGAATTAACACAAAGTGGTCAACGTTATTTGCGTCCGGTGTGAACGTAGCATAACACGTGAGCTCTTGAAGCTCCGCCCTCAGTAGCTCATTTGCATTTAAAGGGACACACAAAAACAGTGCGTTTTTGCTCACCCTCATAAAGCGCGATCGCAGTCTCAATCAAATTTGCCCTGTTTTGTAAACCTGGCCCTAGTATTCAAAATCTGCACTTTCAGTCCTCATCTTAGTGAAACCTTGACTTAATTTAGCATGATGACTTTGATATTTCTTTAAAGTAAAGAACTAAGTAAGTGGGTTGTGTGTTTGTTCTTTAGGAGATCTACAAAGACCGCAAGAAGTTCTCCGAACAGGTCTTCAAGGTGGCTTCATCCGACCTTGTCAACATGGGCATCAGTGTGGTCAGCTACACACTCAAGGATGTTCATGATGACCAGGTCTGTTAGTCTGTTTAAATGCTTTAAAACTGTAAAAATGATATGTGAGTGGTAAATCAAGCCCTTTTCTTTCAGGATTACCTGCACTCTTTGGGAAAAGCCCGTACAGCTCAAGTGCAGAAGGATGCACGTATCGGGGAAGCCAAGAACAAAAGAGATGCAGTGATCAGGGTCAGCCTTTCCTGAATTTTATTTCAAATAAAGCCTATTTTCTAAATATCACTGAGGATTTATGTTAAAATGTTCTCATTTGCTCTCTGTAGGAGGCCCATGCTATGCAGGAAAAGATATCTGCTCAGTACTTGAATGAGATCGAGATGGCTAAGGCTCAGAGAGACTACGAGCTAAAGAAGGCTGTCTACGACATTGAGGTCTTCACCAAAAAAGCTGAGTCTGAAATGGCCTATCAGCTCCAGGTAAAAAAATATACAACCAAACCTTTTGGTGACCATCAATGATGTGAAATACTTGTGCTTCGATGTTACCTTTGGGGTTTTTGTTAACTCTTTCCCGCCATTTTCTGGGAATCCGTGCACTGTTAGACGGTAGGGGGCGCTGTTACGGATCTTCTGAAATAGTACAGCATCTCTGGATCCAAAAACAAGAGATGTAAAAGATCTGCATAAACAAGAAGGAGCAGATAAAGTTGTTTACACACAAGTAAGCTAATATGAGCAATCATTGAACAGCATAAAAATAAAACTGCCTAACATTACAGATGAAACTATTGAACTCAGGACGAGGTATAGGACTGTAAAGCTTTCGGGGAGTTAATGGACTCGTTTTAATAAACGTTTTTATTAAAATAAAAGTCTTTGACCAAAAAAAAACCAAACAATTTTCTCAGATTTTTTTTTTCGAAATGTTGTTTTTATGAAATTTAATCACATTCAAATGTGAATGAAGCCAGACTAAAATTTATTTTGTTATATTATATTATATTTTGGGGCCTTTGAAAGTTTGTGAATATGATCAAAAATGCTGGCGGTGGCTGGCAACTTGAAAATAAAATGCTGAAGTTGTTATCTATTTTAGACACATAACTATTTGGATTGATTTACATCTATTCAGGTAATCTTCATCCTGCTGTGTAATTGTTCCTTTAGGTGGCGAAGACGAAGCAGCAGATCGAGGAGCAGAAGATGCAGGTGCAAGTGGTGGAGCGCTCGCAACAAATCTTGCTGCAGGAACAGGAGATCACGCGCAAGGAGAAAGAGCTGGAGGCCAAAATCATGAAACCAGCCGATGCCGAGCGATACCGGCTGGAGAAACTGGCCCAAGCCGAGCGGTGAGATGGATATGCCTTCAGTTCAGCTGTTTGTTTGATTTAAAGGGGTCATCGAATGCCCATTTATTGGTATGATTCTTTAAGGGTCTTCATATAAGTTTATGACATCCTTTGGTTAAAATTCCTCATTGGTTGTGTAAAACAACACTCTTTTTACCTCCTCAAAACCAGCTCTGTTCACAGCGACCCGTTTTGGTGCATGTCTCTTTAAATGATAATGAGCAACTGCTCACCCCACCCCCATCTTCCATGGGGGGTGTCGAACTATGCCGTCAAATGGCTGAGGAGGTAAATATTTGGCAGTCAGTAAGTGGCTGTGGGCGGAGCATGAGCAATATGACATCATATTGCTCAGAAAATCCAAACGGCTTGATTATTGAGAGTGTTTAGACTTAATGAGGATAAAAAGGAGTGAATGGATTTGTTTCATTGTATGGTGGTTGTGTCCACACACTGCAAAGACACATTTATATGCAAACACCATTTGCATCTGATGACATTAAGGGTCAATTTCCACAAACATTACCAATTACTTTTGTGTGTACTAGTGTGTAATTTCTGCACCAGTGTCATAAAAAAGTGCAAAAAGACTATTTTAGCATAGAAGTGCCCCAAATATGCTTGTTCAGATTTGACCTTACATGCAGTGTGTAATATAGCTGTTTGTAAATGAAAAAAGGTCTGCAAATTTTCAAAGCTCAAAAAACACAACAAATATTCTCCTAAAAGAAAGAATCAAGTCTGAACTGCATGAAACGTCAAGTCTTCCTTCTTTGTAACAAATGTATGTAATACTTACTTAGTGCTTGCGAACATCATCTACTTTGACCCGATTTCAAACACTAAAGATTTAGCTGAAACCTGGAAAAGAAAAGAGGAGATACTGCAATGTATATTTTGAGAAAATGTGAAAATGTTTTAATGTGAAAACCTATTGAAGGAGACCTTCAAAATTAGGAACCTTTAAAATTGCATAACAGGGACACTTAATACACAAATATTAATAACAGTAGTTTTTAATTAGTAGATATAGGTAAATATTTTGAATGTATAAGTTATGACTAAAGTTTTCTCTCTCTGACATCATCCACCAGTCTTCAGCTAATCATGGAGGCAGAAGCTGAGGCCGAATCCATCAAAGTAAGTGATCCGCCATCTCTAATAATAAGCAAACAACCAAAACTGTTTGTGTTATACGTTATCCGTGTCTCTACTTCACTAGTAAGCAGATATTGTGTTTTTAAAGAAGATATGTTAACTCTTGCTCTGACCAGGTGAGAGGAGAGGCCGAAGCGTACGCCGTGGAGGCTAAAGGTCGTGCCGAGGCCGAGCAGATGGCCAAGAAAGCCGAGGCCTTCCAGCAATACAAAGAAGGAGCGATGGTGGACATGCTGCTGGAGAAACTGCCATTGGTGAGAGGGAATTTCAATTTGAGTGTGTATGCAATACACAGAAAAATACAGCATTTTACTGCAAAAAAAGGGGTTACACTGTATTTTGATGGTCCACTTTAGATATTTTACTAACTATAAGTAACTTTGCATCTACATTTTGCAGAATTGACTCTCATTAGACTGTTAGGGTTACACGCTCAGGTTCGGGAATAGTAGTATAGAATTAGGCTGCATTTACACTGCAGGTCTTGACGCCCAAATCCGATTTTCTGATTATATCCGATTTTTTTGGCAACCTGCTTACCTCATCTTTTAAAAGTGACCCGTATCCGATTACTGCATTTACACTTTACACTGCTGAAACTACCAAATGTAGATGTTCTGACCCAGAAAAGTAAGTAAAACAGCACGAAATGCAATGGATGCAGATGCAAATAAAATTATCCAGTGTTTTTCTTTCCACAATATTTAAAAATCATCAATGTTTGATGCACTTCAGGGTTTGTATGGCAGCGTTCACGCTTATTTAAATGAACCGCACTAACAGAGAAACCGCACCAGGGTTTGTTTTAATCGAATCAAACATGAAAAGTGTGAACGCACCGTAAGTTATAGCTAGTAGAATGTCTAAAGTGGACCATTGAAATAAAGATCCCGTAAGGACTACAAATCCACATCGAGCAGAATGCGGTTTGATGCAGTTTGAGCTAGAGCCAGACCAATATGTCGGCAGGCCGATATTATCGGCCGATATCAGGCGTTTTCCAGACTATCGGTATCGGCAGTTATAATGGCCGATAAATTAATATTTCAAAAATAAAATAAAATAGTAAACATAATAGTTATGTTACGTATAGTATAACATAATAATTAATAGTTATGTGGCTCATCATAGACTAGCTAACCACAAAGCTAGCTAATGCCACTATCATCAGTCTGTTCTGTTGTGACAATTAAAGAAACAAGTTTCTTTTTAAAATGCATTATCATATATATATATTTTTTTTTTGTTAAAACTCATAAATAACTACAAATAACTAATGTTAGGGAAATCTGTTAAGGTTTTGTTGCGCGTTTCTGAAATAATAAAAAAAAAATATCGGCTGATATATCGAAATATCAGATTTTAAAACCAACAAATATTTGTATCGGTATCGGCCTTCAAAATCCTTTATCGGTCGGGCTCTAGTTTGAGCTGACGTTGTGTTTTTTCTATCCATTAGGTGGCCGAGGAAATCAGTAAGCCTCTGTCAGCTGCCAATAAAGTCACTATGGTTTCCAGCGGAGGCGGAGAGATCGGCGCAGCCAAGCTGACCGGCGAAGTGCTCGACATCATGACCAAACTGCCTGAGACCATCGAGAAACTGACCGGGATCAGTATTTCCCAGGTCAAAACAGCATTTCAGATTTCAGTTTTCATGCAAATCACGTTATTTTGCTCACCGTGTCATTTGTGCATATTTTTACAAGTATAATTGACCGAATTTCTCTTCTCCTTTAGGTGGCCCGAACCGGTTAAACCCACTCTCCAACGTGACGTTACTGTATGCATGCTTTATGGATCTATCCTTTTATAATTCTCTCACTTTTCCTCTCAGTTTCTTTCTTAAACTCTCTCCTCTTCCTGTAACAATATCTTTCTCTTCTTCCACTCTGCATCTTCTTTGTTTACTCTTTCCCACGTCTCTCTCTCTCTCTCTCTCTCGTCTCGACTTACACTTCCTGTCTGTCTTGCCTTGCTGCCAAAACCCAAAGTGCATTTTAATCTAAAACTCCAGGGAAGAATGCTATTCTTTGTATTTTTAACGTAATCATCATAAGAACGTGAAGTCCAGGGATCTGTCGAACAGCATTAGACACTGTAGCTTTTGACATTTTGAAATGTTACATTCACCTTTAGTTTTTCGTACAGGGACGTGCACTAAGAACATTATATTATACATGAGCTTTCCGTTAGTTAATCTTTGGGGGGCCAACGTAACATGAAGGGAAACATATCTGTTTCTGTGCGTTATATAGGATACACTCTCACTTTACCTCAGCGATGTGTGTGAGCTGTCTTAGATGGACGTTATTGTGTAGGAATTCTAGCAGTTATTCTGCTTCAAATGGTACTGTGCTTTAAATACTGCCAATAATCTCAGATCATCATTACTTGTGTTTAAGTGTTTATTCAAATGAACAATCAAATGTCTTTATATGTAATGCTGAAGTATAGTTCAGTAAATATGCTGTTTTTAGCTTATTTATTTCACCAATATTATTTGTAGTGTGTTTTAATTGTGTACTATTAAATATTATACATTTATATGGTTTCATCTTAAAGGGATACTTAACTTTTTTTGGAAATGGGCTCATTTTATAACTCCAACAGAGTTGAGTTTTACCGCTTTTGAATCCATTCAGCCGATCTCCGGATTTCGCGGTACCACGTTTAGCATAGCTTAGCATACATCATTGAAGTGCACAACCATTACAATTTCTAAAATAAAAAAAATGACCAAAGTGTTTCGATATTTTTCCAAATTAAAACTTGACTCTTCTATAGTTACATCGTGCACTAAGACCAACGGAAAATGTAAATTTGCGATTTTCTAGGCTAATATGGCTAGGAACTATACTCCCATTCCTGCGTAATAATCAAGATACTTTACTGCCCATTGTTAATTTTGACAGCATATTTTGATTTAGTATTTTAAAATGCCATTTAGTTTTAGTCATATTTTAGTGTTAGTTTTAGTCATATTTTAGTGTTAGTTTTTTGTCTGAATTGTTTTAGTTTTAGTCCAGTTTTAGTCGACGAAATTCAATACGATTTTAGTCCACTAAATCTACAGTACGATGCAGTATAAATGTCCGCATCTACCACCACACACAACGCAGGACATCATTTCTGACTGGATCGCTTCCCAAATCGTCAGTATTTAACGTTTTCGTCGGGTTTTTATTTGTTGACGAAAATGTGAATAGATTTCCGTCATAGTTTTTGTCATTCAAAACTAGTTTTTATTTAGTTATCGTCTCATTTTCGTCCGCGAAAAAGTGTCGTTGACGAATAATTTTCGTCATTATTTTCGTCAACGAAATTAACACTGTTACTGCCGTACCATGAGTGCAGCAGGCGTAATGATATGACGCAGCGCCTGAAAATAGTGCCCAGCTGCCAACGTGACCGGTACTAAGTTTATGTAGTCATAGCGCCTGCTGCACTCATGCTACGGCAGTAAAGTTTCTTGATTATTACGAATAGTTCCTAACCATACCAGCCTAGAAAATCGCAACTTTACATTTTCCGTCGGTCTTACTGCACGATGTAACTACACAAGAGTCAAGTTTTAAATAGGGAAAATATTGAAGCACTTTGGTCATTTCTTTTTGAGAAATGCTAATGGTCTTGTGCACTTCAATGATGTATGC
Organism: Cyprinella venusta; assembly: GCA_038021265.1. Lineage (NCBI taxonomy): Eukaryota > Metazoa > Chordata > Actinopteri > Cypriniformes > Leuciscidae > Cyprinella > Cyprinella venusta. Next base: position 26,677,596 of record CM075878.1, on the reverse strand, counting down.
TAAGCTATGCTAAAAGTGGTACCGCGAAAACCGGAGATCGGCTGAATGGATTCAAAAACGGTAAAACTCTATAGTTAACTCTGGTGGAGTTATAAAATGAGCCTATTTCCAAAAAAACAGTGGAGTATCCCTTTAAATCAGACCATAACGTGTTCATCAAATTCTTATCCAAATAGTTTCAATACCCCTCTTATTAAAAAGGGATATTAAGGAGTTTAGTTTAAAAACTCCAAAATGTTTTGTTTGTGATTATACAGTATTTAATTTTCAAACATTATTGTGACGAATGTTCTTTTGTCAGATGTATTAATGTCAGTATAATATGTTGACACTTGACTTTTCATTAGATAAGCCTTCATAATTCATAACGAGACATCATTTGTCCCTTAATAATTACTAACATTTTGTCTGATGTGTAAACGCTGTTATGGTACTATAGATGTTGTATGTAATGCAGACTGAACTAACCACACATGACACTTTTGTATTCGTTTCCACAATCTTCATGACTAATATTTTTGAAGTAGAGTGCATTACTTGAAGGCTTTATTAATAGATCGGCCTGTACAGTAATGTTTGGATTGATGTAGTATGTTAGGTTAGGTAGACCTGCTGTGTAGGCTAGGGCTGCAATGTTAGAAAAGCTGTTTTTGTCAATAGAAGCGTTTTCTATTCTATTCTATTCAAAGTATCTATACAATCATATACACAAATCTCCAATTTCATCAGTTTCAGCATGCATGCAAAGACTAACAAACCAAAACCATTCTGTTGTCTGTTTGTGCTTATGATGCCTTAAAGTAACATGCCTACTAAAATAAACATTTAACTATTTGTTCAGTCTGAATCAATTCATTTCAACACACGTTTCCTGCAGAATGCCAAACCCTAGAAAAACGTGAACATGGTAAAGCGATAGACCTAAGCCTGCGGCCCAAAGTTTACTGAAACCTTTGCAACCACATTGAATCTAGTTTATTGAATTCTGCCATATTTAACTCAGTTACTAAGCCATATTGGGGTCGCATTGCTGGACAAACTTGATCAATGAGATCTGTATAGCCTAGTCCGAGGGAGATTGACAGTCATGTTCAACAACTTCAATTTTCTAATGATTGCTCAACAGTGGATCTTTTTTCACCAAGCTGCTTGGTAATTTCCCCGTAGCTCTTTGATTTTGGCCATGTTAGTAGTTGGATTCTTACGCCTGGTTCAGATAACACGATTTTTTTTTTGTCTGTTACGATAGTAACTGTCAGATTACGCGATTTTGACTCCTAAAATCTACACGTTGCTTCCTGACCAGTCATCGCATGCCGTCTCTAATGGCGCGGGTGATGTCTTCGAGAAGGCGAAACTAGTAGCGAGTGACTTACGGAAATGAACGTAAACAAACAATGGATGAAGCGGTAAGTATTGTATTGGCTGTCCTGTGTTCAGAAAAAGTAAAAAACGAAAGAAAACCCAACAATGGACACGTTCCTGGATTGCTCGAAGAGGACAGTATGGGCTGTCAATCCTCCAAAGAGAACTTGAGGTAAAATATTGTTTTCTTATATATTTTTACTTTTAGTTTTAACGTCTCTGTTTCGTTTCACCATTTTTGAAAGTTGTGTACGGAAAAGCTAATCTGTGCTCCAATTGGTCAACCTCATACATGTGACGGAACCGTCGTGGACAGATGACCGTTAAAAAAAATTAAACATGCTAGTCTTTTTGTTGTTTTTTTATGTCATGAAGCATCGCAGACGCGACGTAGTTTGTCGCCCACTATGACACACTATATGAGATGATACGATCGAATCTTGCGTCCCGACGTCCGTTGTCGTTTACGAATCCCCACGACCCCCTACGTCAAACGGATTGTGCCAAAATCGGGCTAAAATCGTGTAATCTGAACCAGGCATTACTGATTGTATGGGGTGGACAGGTGTCTTTATGCAGCCATATATAGACGTTATGTAGCCCCGCCCCTTTTCAGCACCCCGCTCGTTGTCTTTTGACTTCTGGTCTGTATTTTCACAGCGATCTTGCATAGGTATGAATGAACTGCTCGTAAAAAAAAAATCCCGGTTGAAATTTGTTAAGACATCTGCTTTACAATGCCTATGATAGACATACAATGCTCACGATAACTTTTGTTAACTCTACAATAAGTAAATCCACTTCACCAGCTAATTACTCATCGACGGCGATGCCATAGAAATATACGCGACCGCAAATACGGACGTTCAAAGACAATATTCTAAGGATGAGGACGCCTACGTTTCTCTGGTGCATAAGGTCTATAGGCTCCGGTTGCCCCACATCCACAAATGTACAGATTCTCAAGACACTTGTAAAAAATCGAAAAGAAACTTCAAACAGCAAATTGTAATTTCTAAACCAAATTACATTGGACAATAACATGACTATTCAAAATAAAATCTGTTTATCTTTTTTATTGTTCATATTAGGAGAAATAGTTACGTCAGATGAATGAGTGTTGATCTATACAGCAAAGTCATCTTAAAGAGTAGTTAATAATAAGTATTAGGAGTGACAGAAGTAACATTACTAATAATATTGAGAACCGTGTTATTTTGCAAAGACATATATGGATACAACGAGGATTATACGTGGAGGACTAGCCAATCACCTGGCTGCTTACTGGACACAGACGGCATCATGTCGGTCAGTGATCGGATGGTTTAGCAATATGTTAACATCCCGTACTCTGATCTCTAATGTTGCCTTTAATACATTTTTTAAAAATCATATTTCAGCTGGACCAGAAAGACAATCCTTCCCTTTTAGAATGAACACGTCATCTCTATATTTATACACACACACAGAGTAACTCCCAATGGATAATGATGATAGTAATAATTGCATAAAAAATAACAGTTAATATAATAATAACTAGTATTAAAGGTTTTCTTTAAAAAAAAAAAACACTACTAAAGAGTACCTGGTAACCAAATTGTTGTCTGCACAATATTTTTTCCCCTTCCTTCCTTTCTGAAAAACAAAAAACAAAAACTCTTTGTAAGGAAGGTCAAGAACATATAAATGACAAAAAAAAACTTTATATAGATGTTTTCACACATTCATTCATCTCCTTCTTAAACTGTTCTCTGACATGCTTTCAACCAACCCTTCACACACTCAAACACACACATACAAACATACACACACAAGGACAATAGAAAAATACATATGATAAATGGCTAAAATGTAACGACGAAAGCAAAACGATGAATAAAAAAAAGTTCATTTAAGTGCCATCTCCCATAAACCATTAGCTTCTGTCCCTTTAGTGCAGTCTTGGCCTCCTCTTTCCAACAGGGTCTCGTCTGGTAGTGACAAACCAGTTGCACGTTTACTTGACATGTCAATCAGCAGGCCTGCAAAGCAGTGTCATAAAAGCCATTAACACTCCATAAGAGCTTACAAAGTCATACGGATTTGGAACAACATTAAATGCAATTATTGGTTGAACTATTCGCATTGACCTGTTTAAATGCCGCAGGTGTGTGTGCATCTTCCTGCGAATTATTTCATGTAAACTAGATGCAATTCTGTACAATTCACTTATCAGATACTTTGGTTTTTGTCCATTTTGCTGACCAGCATTATTTTGTAACATTTATAAATTAGAAAAAAAGTAAACTTGCCGTTTTTTTACAGCTTGATAAAAGCACGTGGTAGTCTTTGTTAATAGCTACTCATGAAGTCATCATGATGTATATCGGAGTGTTTATATTCATACTCGCACAATCCCTAAAGCAAATTCATTTTTGTTTTAGGTTTGTGTTCATCTAGGTAGTGATGGAAAAAAAATTTGATTGTGGACATTTTAAACTAAATTATCCATTTTCCACTGACACAGTGCTTTATTCTCTGAAATGGAATAGTTAGAAAACATATATACGAACTGTTCGCTATCAATTTTAAAGGGATACTCCACTTTTTTGGAAATAGGCTCATTTTACAACTCCCCCAGAGTTAAACAGTTGAGTTTTACCGTTTTCGAATCCATTCAGCCGATTTTCTGATATTTAGAAGAATACCAGTAACCAGTTTCTGGTCTCATTGACTTCCATAGTAGGAAAAAATATACTATGGAAGTCAATGAGACCAGAAACTGTCTGGTTACTGATATTCTTCTAAATATCAGAAAAATTGGCTGAATGGATTCAAAAACAGTAAAACTCAACTGTTTAACTCTGGGGGAGTTGTAAAATGAGGCTATTTCCAAAAATAAGTGGAGTATCCCTTTAAGTAGACCATTAAATCAAAGAAGCGGAGCGAAATTACTTCTTAAAATGTTCTCAAAATAAGGTGTAAGACCAGTTTTGGTTTTGAAGGTTTTTAAGTCAGTTATCCCAATCTTTGGTGCTCAAATCATTGGAAACTCTTTGAGGTGGTCACAAATCCCTATTTCAGAATGATAACCCATGGTTCTTCTTGAGTAACTTGGTGGCCTTGGTGTCTGGAAGTATTTTTCCCATAGGGATTAAAAAAAAATTCATTAAAGCTATAAACCATGAACCAAACCAACTAGCTATAGGGTGAATCTTCATTACACACCTTAATATTGAAAAAAGGTTCTAGTACTTGGCGCGATTAGCGTGTTGTGATTAGCTTATTGGAGATTTCTTTGCCAAATCATGGCTTATGTAGTTTTTCATCAGGAATTTCACTATTAAACAATTAATTAATAAAAAATTAAAGTGAAATAATGTGGATTCATGGCTTCAATAGAAGCATATACCATTGGAGCTCACAGTAGGTCTGGTTTGAATGTCTAAGGGTGTTCACATTAGCATTATTAACACCGAACCTAAAGGCAAAAGTTAAGGTTGTAGCTCGGTTTTTAACACTGAACCTAAAGATACCGAACCTAAAGGCATTGAGATACTTTCACAACCTGATTGGTCAGCTTTTCTAACGTATATTTTAAGACCGAACTTACTGAACATCCAAAATAATGCTGTATTCTGGGCTAAACGCGCTTGCTGCATGTGTAGCCTACATATGATGGTGTTTTGACCAGCTGAGAACTGGAATGCATCTTGTGTCATAATGTCCTGTTTTTGGTTCATTTGCATGTCTTTGATTTGTGCTGCGTTCATATTATATTTGAACCGCATCAGAGTTTGTTTGGAAGCGCATCAAGACCCATCTATTCAGCGATCTCGCTCCGCTTATTTGATGCGCACCAGAGTTCAGATGGCAGCGTTCACACTTACTCAAATGAACCGAGCAATTGCACCAGGGTTCGTTTTAGTCAAACCAAACATGCCAAGTGTGAACACACCCTAAAAAATTGATTTCCCAATGGAGAAAATTGTGATTTTTGCACTTTAAAGTGGAAAAAGGGGTTGACTATTGAATATATTTAAATAGTCGCTAATTGAAAAGTCATCATGCTTAAGGCGTTTTTTTTGTGACACTGCAAAGCAAGTCTAAAGAAAGACAACCCAAAGAGTTCATCTCTTCGTTTCTCCTCCATCTGCCATCCTTCCCTCCCTTCGTCCTACCAGTCTGAATGTGGAAATCCTCCTCTGTCCCAAGGCAGTGTTTTTATTTCCTTCCCAATTCATGGTCCATTTCTCCTCACCCCACCTCCTCGCTCTCATTCTCCACGAGTTGCTCTACGAGTTCATGTGCTCCACCTGGATGGCAGAGGTGGAGACGGTGAGGCAGAGGTCTTTGTGGGCCGTCAGGTCGGCCACGCTGACGGGCTTGTACTGGATCTCTCCAGCCGACACGGTCTTGTACTGATGCAGGTCGAAAGGGCAGGGTATTCCCTCCGTAACAGAGTAACTGGTTGGCGCGTTGGGATTGGGCTGGTTCTGGGCTTGCGCCGCTGGTCCCACTCTGGCTCCCGCAGCTCCGCCGCCCCTTCCTCGCCCGCGACCCCTGCCGCTTCCTCCACCCGAGGGCTGCGCCGGGTTCTGGCCCTGCTGGGCTTGCTGGGCAGCCACTGCAGCCGCCACCGTCAGAGGGTCTGGGTTGTGTTTCCTCATGTGTTTCATCAGGTACGTCTCCTAGAAAAGTAACAAAAATAGAAAAATGCATCAAACTCAAACATCTTTGACTAACTCCTTTCTCTAATTGTCGGAGAATAAAACCAATAAAGGATTCAGGCATTGTGGGAGGGATCTTACAGATGTGTATGCACGATTGCAGAGGCCACAGGAGTAGAGTTTGGCGTGTTTCACCGTATGTGTAGACAAGTGAACCTCCAAGCTGGTCGCATCTGTATAACCACGGTTACAGTTGTGACATTTGTATGGCTTGTCCTTGTTGTGCTGTCTTCGATGAGACTGAAAAAAAAACAGTCTGAATTAATACAAATATTTGGAAATGATTTATAGTAGTTTTTAGTGTCGGTAAGGGATGGGAATCATAAGGAGTGCAATTACCAATGTAATGCATTTACTGCCACTTTTACAAAACCTTTAATGACATAAATGCAATTCAATATTTGGACCCAACTATACTATGGTTCAAAAGTTTTGGGTCAGTGCGTTTTTTAAAAATAAATGAATTATTTATTTTATTCAGCAAGGATGCATTAAATTGATAAAAAGTGACAGTAAAGTCTATTTAATGCAGGGTTTCTGCGGATCCTTAAGAAGCCTTAAATTAGATTTTTAAAATATAAGGCCATAAAAAGTCTTATTTTTACTTATGAAAGGTCTTACATTTTAGATGACACTTCGACTTAGTCATATCTAAATGTTTTCCAAATTAAAACTATCTAATTTGCTATATATTTTTTTTATTATTCTATCTTTGTGGATTTGCTTGTTCACGTGACAATTCGCATCAAATTCGCGGCAGAATGACATCTGGGTCCTGCACGCGAGAGAAGAAAGTTGGCAAATGTCGGTTCAGTCGTAAGTTAATTATTTATGTGCGTAGTGGTGTGCGATGTGTATTGTCTATTATGATATTCTAACAATTGTTTTAACGATGTACGAGGCACTGTGAGCTGACATCACATTTGTCTCGTGTTTTCACTGCGTGATGTGTGCAGTTATAGGCATAAACATGTATTTATTATGTCTATGGTTATAGGTATGTCCCCAAATTAGTTGTTGTCTTATATTTATATCATATTATGTTCTTATATTAGAATATAACATCAGTAAGAGTGTGTTTTCCCGTGCACAAGTGTGATATTTATGTTATACAATAGTTTGTTTGGTTTCCCTTTATTTCGCCGACTTCAATTTCAAAATGAAACCGTAGCAGAGTCTCAATGCAACAGACAGCGATGATTTCTTGAATGAAATCCGCGTTTCGAACGAATCATTTTAACGATTCAATGAACAATCACTTGCGTCTTTACTGAATGAATGAATCGATTAAATGAATGTCCCTCAACTCGCTTATTAAGACAGTGACTTGTCAGTTTTAGTTTCATATTTTAAGTAAAACGTTAAAATTAGAAATAATTTAATATTTAAATATCGAATATTGATTTAAAAAAAAATCTCATAGCTTTATTTATTCAATTGTAAATGGAGTGTAAATATTAATGCCACTTCTGATGCTGGTTTTGTGTCACCTCAGCCCTGCAAAGATGGATTTTGATTGAATGATTTAATTTGACTGCTAACAGTGGTACTGTATAATTATTGTGTAATTAAGTATTATTGTATAAATAAGTATAATTTAATTTCAATGGTAGTATTTAACATAAAACGTGATGCATAACTAACTAAGTTTAGAAAAAAAATGTCCATATATAGGTGAAAATGCCCCTGGAAATCAATTTAAAATGGAAAATATTGCACATTAATCATTTCTGTCACTTACCTGGAGGTTGGATAGTTGGGTAAAAGCTTTCTCACAGCCGGGATGGACACACTTGTACGGCCGATCACCAGTGTGAATCCTTTAAAACAAAACAGTAGCATTTAATTCGAAAATCACAAAATCGCATGACTACATTCTGGCGCACAATCCTGACGACTACAGCATGACAGATGACAGACAATAGAGGAGGAAGGAAAGAGGAAAAGGATGCGAGGAGGAGCTGTAATGGTCCAGTACTGATTCTCTCTCTCCCTGTCTGTTACCTGTTATGCTGCTGTAAGTGACTGAGCTGCCTGAAGGTTTTCTGGCAGTAGGAGCAGGTGTAGGGTTTGGCCCCGCTGTGGATGCGGATGTGCTGGGACAGGTAGCTGGAGTTGGCAAACGATTTGGAGCAGTGAGGACACTTGTGCGGTTTGCCCTCTGTGTGGTTTCTAACAAGGGATGAAGGGAAGGGGATGAAAAGAGAGACAAAACAGAGAGAGATTCACCAATAAATCAATAAATGACCCCTATGTGGATCAAATCATGACTGTAGCATAAAGATTTGCTAGGTTTCATGCTTATCAATGTGACGGTGCTCTTTGTGGTGTCTGGGTTACGAAACGCAGCACACAAAAACACAAGGCACTTCATCTTATCCTCTCTCTCTCTCATTCTCTCTCTCACCAGCATCCTTTCCCCCTCCCTAACTATAGGTTTATATGAAACCACCCCAGAGCCTTTAAACCACAGCAGAATGAAGCAGATGAAACAGATATGATGAAGATAAAGTGAGATGAAATTCAATTAAAGACTCATTCTTGTTAATAGCATAAAAATGACATGAATGGAAATGAGAGGAAAAGGACATGACATGCCGAATAATGTAGAGAAGAAGTTCAAGTAAAACAAAAGCAAACAAAGACTAAATGACGCTTTATATTCTTCAAGCCAGCTAGGAGCCCATTTAAGTGTATTCACTGTCAAGTATTGTAGTTTTAACACACTAAAGGGGCTAAAATTAGTCAAAAATGATTGAGGCTGCCCCCAATAGTTGACTAAACGTTAGTCGGGGAGAGTAGGCTTGATCTATTCAATTTGAATTAGTCAGTCAGTCAGTCAAGGAAAAAAACACTCACCCTCAAGTTGTTCCAAACCTGTATAAATGTATTTGTTCTGCTGAACAAAAAAGAAGATATAACAAGTTGTTATTGGGCACCATAGACTTCTATAGTAAATCATCTTTCTTTGTGTTCAGCAGATAAATGAATCTATACAGGTTTGGAACAACTTGAGGGAGAGTAAATGATGACAGAATTTTTGGGTCAACTATCCCTTTAACATTAACCCGGATAAATGTGCACTAATATTAGGCTATTATTAGACATTTTTTAAGGCCATGCCCACACTAATATGTTTTTGTTTGAAAACGTATATTTTTCTCTCTGTTTTGGCCTTCCGTCCACACTGAGACGGCGTTTTAAGTCAACGAAAACGTATCTTTTGGAAAACGTTCTCCAAAGTGAATAAATTTGAAAACACCGTTTTCGCGATGTAGTGTGGACAGTGAAACCGGAGGTATTTCAAAACGATGATGTAAGTTTAGTCATGTGATCCATGTAGTACCAATAGATATTCATGTTTCTAAGTATTGTGCCTGTTATGTGTTTCTCATTTTTACACTGTTGCTAAAATATTTTACTTTCTATGTTACTTAATATGTGCTATTCTTCATGTACTCACATTTGCTGTCCTGTGGCAAAACAGGAGAGCAGTTGCGTTTTAGACCAAACATTGGGTGACTGAATGCGACCTGGACGCATCAGTGATGGTGAGATTTATTTATGTTTTTATTTATTTTATTTGAGCATCTAAAATCCACAAGGTTAAATCTAGTAACATAGGACAGCATAGTAGGCCAAACGAAAGAAAGAAACATGCGCAATGAATATGTAAGAAAATAAATAAATAAAAAAAATATTATAGAAGAGATATTTTGCTAAGTAAAACTATCCTGTTAGAAGAATTGCGCGATAACTTTATTATTTATTTTCCCCTCTGTATCGTCTCAGTGAGCTTTTGTGAAGTTTCACGCATGCGTAGCAAAGTGAATTTAGAAGTTTCTCATCCACACTGAATCATCGGAAAACGCCTGAAAACGCAAGTGTGGACGGAGAACGTTTTTAAACGAAAACCCTGTTTTCAAATGTATCCGGATTAATGTGGACGTAGCCTAATATTATTAGGCTAATATTAGGCATTTCTAAGAGTAAATGTGGAGTGTGGAAGCTAAATAACACAAGTGCTTACTGCACAGCATGTTTAACTTAACTTCTACGTCCACGCCATCGGAGTGAGTCTCCTCAAAGGCCGGCTTCATTCGCAAAGTTGTGAATTTAACTAATGCGCAAAATTGGAATATTGCATAAAACATTTGCGAATAAATATTCCATCCAATGTGCTCAAGAGAAAAACAATCTCAATTTCTGGTAAATTGGCACAAAGTATCTGTAAAATGGAAGTTGCTGCAATTGGGTAAGCCACTGTTTTCTCCATCATAAATTACTTGCATTCAGATGCTATGTGTTTGGCAACGCAATCGTGTAAGACGCTTCGGGAAGGGACTTCAAATCATTCTGAAGGTATTTCAGAACAACTAAACCAACATTTGAGATGCTGTGCAATGAAACTGATCTGCAAGTTAGTCCAGATATCCAATCACAGCCTCTGTTGAGGCTGAGTCACTTGTTTTTTATATATGACATGAATTTAAAACATTAAATAAATAAAAAATGTTGTGAAAGTGCATAATGAAGAATACAATGCCAGTATAAATGGCCACACGACATTGACAAACTTAAAATGTATCAAATGAAGAAAATGAAAGTCATTGCGGTGTGAAATAAGACAAGCAGATGAGCGATGGGATTAGCATGAGTGAAAAAAGACCTGCTTCATTCTTCAGAGAATATATAATCCTGTTTAAATTAGTGTGTGTGCAAGCTCAAACGTCACAGCATCAGGGTGGGAAAGGGCAGGGAGGTATAAAGAGAAAGAGAGAATGGAAAAAGAGAAAGATAAACATGCCTATCTTAATCAAAAGCACAACTAGGCCAACTAAACCATGCCCTGGCAAAACGTGGGTTCATCCTGTAGGAGGTGTAGTGGTGCATACTTTAAATAGGTATGCAAGGTACACAACACACACACACGCATACACACACACATACCGTGTATGCTGCTGTAAGTGACTGAGCTGTCTGAAGGTTTTCTGGCAGTAGGAGCAGGTGTAGGGTTTGGCGCCGCTGTGGATGCGGATGTGCTGCGCCAGATAGCTGGAGTTGGCAAACGATTTAGAGCAGTGAGGACACTTGTGCGGCTTCGCCTCTGTGTGTGACTTGGCATGAATCTGCATGTCTGATTTGCTGAAGAACGTCACCGCACACATCCGGCACCTACAGAAAAAATCAGCAGTGCATCTGCATTAGAAATCCAAATTGCATTAGACAGTGATAGTAGTATCTTATGGCTCGTTTCCACTGAGTGGTACGGTACGGTACAGTTCGGTTCGGTACGCAATTATTTGCGTTTCCACTGTCAAAACTTGTGAATGGTACCAAAAAGCCGAACCGTACCGTACCACTTTTTGGGTACCCTTCCGTTGGGGTACCTAGCACAGTGAAAGGGTACTAAAAGGTGGAGCTAGACTCACTGCAGAACGGTGATTGGTGGACAGAGGATCGTCACTCGCGCGTGCTACAAGGGCATTTGAAGCATACAGTTGAAATAAAATTCTACTGTTATTGTGCCACGAAATGTAGTTTTAAGAGTATTTCAGGCGAGAAAGTAGTTTTTTAAAGCTCAAATCTGTGGTTCATTTATAGATTTATGATAATTTGACTGAGATCCATTCCAAGCGATCACCGGACGCTCGCGCTCGTGTCCCCAGCCTGGAGCAGCCTTTCCTCGGCTAGCCGTTCTGATGTTTGCCGCTGACTCGGCTGACACGTCTCTGTAGTGGTTGAACATGATATATAGTTCGTCTTGTATAAACCTTACAGGTGATCTTTGGTCTCGTGAAACTATAATTCGTTCCCTGGCCAATAGTTTTTGGCAGAAGTCTACGTGAAGTTTCATATCTTTGAGCGCTGAATTTGTATATTTCACTGACTGAATTGTTTCTTGATGTTATTTAAGCTTTACTGTATATCTTTTGTACCTTTTACTTATACTTTTATAATGGCTATTATTGATAAAACTGAAATTCAACAAAAGAGATTTTTTCCTTTTTTAAATTTTATTGCAAGATCATTTGTAATGTTGTTTATTGCAACATTTGTACCAATGCGATATGGAATACATTACATTACATATTGCCTGGAATATGTTTAATATAACGAAAAGAGGCAGGGTTGTTTTATATTTAGTTTTGTTATAAATATAACGTTAAATACATGCAGTGAATATAATCAAGGCTATGCGTTGCCTGAACCACATTTGTGTGCTTTAGAATGTTTAAAATGTATTAAAATGAAATCGAAAAGAAGCAGAGTGGTGTTTTATAACATATTTCATTTTACTGTTGCCTAAAATGAACATACAGAGATAACCGGAGTCACAGAGCCAGAGCGAGTAGAGTCCCGCGTTCAAGAACGCGCTTTTCCATTAGCAGAATTGCTGGACTCGCGTCCTCGGGATCATTCTCCTGGGTCGGCTTTGGCTTCGGATTTTTTGCATTGGGTTCTTGGAAACGCATATATGCCAGCGCTTATTTCTAGTGACAAACATGCCGAGAAGCACGAACAAGATCTGCTGTCTGTCCATTGTTGTTTACTATGTCGCTTTCTTCGCGCGAAAATGACGTCGATCGCTTTCCAGCATACCACGCCTATCAAGTAAGGGTACTGTTGGCGGTGGAAACGCAAGCCTGATCATGGTGTACCCGACCCGACCCGTACTGAACTGTACTGTACCGTACCGTACCCCTCAGTGGAAACGAGCCATTAATGGGACACAATCACCATACTTCGGGGGGAATTACCTCAATGTTTTGAATTTGGGAAGGGAATTACCCTGAAATACCATAGTGTTATATTGTATTTTGTTGGGGACGGGAATTACCCAAAGTACTGTAGTATTGTATTATATTATATTGACAACCGAATTTGTTCATGGCGAAGTCAGATTCGTTTTGTATTAAAGGGATACTCCACCTTTTTTGGGGGGGAAATAGGCTCATTTTACCACTGTCCCAGAGTTAAACAGTTGGGTTTCACCATTTTAGAATCCATTCAGTCGATTTTCTGATAGAAGAATATCAGTAACCGAGCAGTTTATGATCTCATTGACTTCCATTGTAGGAAAAAAATATATACTATGGAAGTCAGTGAGACCAGAAACTGTCTGGTTACTGATATTCTTCTAAATATCAAAAAATCGTCTGAAGACATTTGAAAACAGTAAAACCGAACTGTTTAACTCTGGGGGAGTTGTAAAATGAGCCTATTTCCAAAAAAAAGTGGAGTATCCATTTAAGTAGGATGCATTTGTATTGAGAATTTCCACAACACTTTCAAGACCTTTAGTGAAGTTTTTTACTTGAAATAGTGATTCAGTTGCAAAAAATGTATCACAATACATCTCATAAATTCTAAATAATGCATTACATTTATCGTCAAGATATATAGATTCTTTCCCCTACTGAAAACAACAATTTTCCTGGTCAAAATGTCATGAAATTAAACTTTTTAATATGAAGTTCAAATAAAAGTACTAATAGACATGCAAAAAGTGTTGGTGTGAGCGTATAGACCTTGCTTTTACAGTAGGATTTTAGTCTTTTACTGTTTCATAGTATCATAGTATTCTAAATACATACTAAAATCAATCAAATCAGATAATAAAGTATTCAATTAAAACCACAAAATAATTTGATTTCAAAATAATAGCGAATGTGGAAGAAAAATTGCTCTATTTTTCAATAATCCCCTGTTTAAATGAAGATATTCCATAACCAATAACAGGTACCTGTAGGACTTGTTCCCATCTTTGCTTTGATGATCATCCTCATCGTTGGAGAGGTCATACGGGTCACTTGTGTTGTGCTATAAGAGAGAAAAATACAGTGAGCAGCTTAACATGAGTAAACTTTTACTTATCCCTACCTTTAGTACTAGGGAAGAGTGTTTTGAGAGTCTTTCCAACAAAAAAAACAACATCACAATAATAAACATGCTCCATTTTTTACGATTTTAAAGTTTAAGTATAAATTTATAAAAAGTATAAATTTTCATAGTTGACTGATTTATTATAAACAAGAAGCTCTTTATATGAAGGTAAAATTATGACACATCAGCAACATCTCACCTGTCCCCCAGCGGCCAGGTGCGCAAGAATCAGCGCATCACTTCCTGTGGCGAGTGTGTGGGCTGAAACGGGGCCTGCCCTTTGCATCATGGACTTCTTCTTTCTCCCCCGCTTTGCAGGAACTGGCATGACTACAGCAGGTGGGATGCTTCCATCCTCTTTCTTGTCTGTTCAAGTCAGGAGGGCAAAAAACAAGAACAATTTAATACTGATAATAAAACATAAAGTGCATAATTTCTTCCTGCAACTGCATTCAGAAGATAAAGCCAATGAGGATTTTTAAACTTGTGACAGAAACTCATTACTGCACTTTTCAACAAAATGTCAGAAATTTTCAATGGTCTGACATGACCTACAATCATTAAGTCAATTATTTAGTAAACCTTTCAGATCAATTTCAATAAACTGACCTAAATGTGTGCTAAAAACCTTATGCAACGTTGTAATGCCCCAACTTTTAAAGGTCTACCTTGGCAAAACATTGTGGTTTTCCAAACCAATGACCTTATTACGCCTGAGTATAAAGATTTCTCACCCAATTTTAAAGCTAAATGACTGTATTATATGAAATACTGTTGTTCTTATATGAATGTATTAATTTATCTGAAATCTTATCACAGCAAAAAGTGGTTGCTGACAGGTTATGTAAATAGTATAAGTCGTCACATTGCTAATCCATGTATTAAAGGGATAGTTGATCCAAAGTCTGTCATCATTTACTCACTCTTAAGTAGTTCCAGACCAGTATGAGTTTCTTTCTTCCAGATCTTACAAATATCTTCTTTTGTGTTCAGCAGAAGAAAGAAACTCAAACAGGTCTGGAACAACTTGAGAGTGAGTAAATGATGACAGAGTTTTAATTTCTGAGTGATCTATCCCTTTAAAACCACTAAATGAATACACGGGGTAAATAAACTGTCATTTCATTGCAATAACTGCTTTAGTGATGTGTAAATGAGTATCATTACAGGTTTCTAGTAGAGATGTACATGTGCTATTATACTTACAGTGGCTGTGGAGATAGAGGGAAGGGGACCGGACAGCCTCTGACAGGAAAAAGCAGAACATACTCAAAATATAGAGCTCCCTGTCCCTCCCTCTCTCCATCCATCCATCTTCCATCCCTTCTCACTACCTCCCACAGTCACTATCACTTTCACTTCCTACAGCTTCTTTGGATCTGAGAATGGCTGCTTAAAGTAGTTCACTTTTAAAAAACTTTTGCTGATAATTTACTCACCGCCATGTCATCCAAGATGTCCATGTCTTTCTTTCTTCAGTCGAAAAGAAATTAAGGTTTTTCTGAATTAAATGAAAACATTCCAGGATTTTCTCCATATAATGGACTTCAATGGGAACCAAATGGTTCAAGGTCCAAATGACAGTTTCAGTGCAGCTTCAAAGGGCTTTAAACGACATCAGTTTTATAAGCGCAAATGCTCGCCTTGCTCTGTTCTGTTCAGAGCGTTCATGACTCTCCTGTTCTTTTTTCGAGTCATGACTCGAATGGTCCTAGATAAGACCCTTATTCATCGTCTGGTATTGTTTAAACCCCTTTAAAGCTGCACTGAAACTCTCATTTGGACCTCTAACCGTTTGGTTCCCATTGAAGTCCATTATTTGGAGAAAATCCTGGAATGTTTTCATCCAAAACGTTAATTTCTTTTCAATATTTTTTATTAAAAATATTTTTTTTATTAAAATATTTCAATTTTTTTTTCCTACTATGGAAGTCAATGAGACCAGAAACTGTCTGGTTACTTGTATTCTTCTAAATATCAGAAAATCGGCTGAATAGATTCGAAAACGGTAAAACTCGACTGTTTAACACTGCGGGATTTGTAAAATGAGCCTATTTCCAAAAAAGTGGAGTATCCCTTTAATACTATTTCTTGAAGTTCTATACATAATTCATATTTTATACATAATAACAATCTTATACTTTTGGTTTTACCTATGTGAATATTAATTTAAAGGTGGATATGATGGAAGGGTCTGAACGGTCAGTTAAAATTGTTTACCTGTGTTTGTTGGGTGCAGAGCGGACACAATCATGGTCGTTGTTTGTGGTCCAGAAACAAAAGACTGAGAGGAGGAAGGAGGAGTGACCAGTGCGCCCTGAGGAGTCGTGATCACTAACCCCGCTGAGAGACACAAGGGAAACACATGATTTTGACCAAATTTGAAGACCTCATTAACATCTGATATTTAGTTAACATCTCTTCACTTTAAGATAACTTTGAACACCCACCAGCCGTCATGATGCCAGTAGTTGGTACGGGCACCACTGTGATGTTCTGGGACGTGTGAGGCGGGTGCAGGTGCGCTCCGACGGCAGTCATTTGCGCCCCCGCTGTCCCGGCTCCTCCTCCTCCGCCACCTTCCTGTTTCGGCACTCTCCCGATGGCTCCCGTGTCCATGGCGACCGAGCCTGGCACCGTCAGCACCGCCGTAGGGTAGTGTGCCGCCGACGAGTGCGGAAAGGAAGCGCCCTTGTCCGGTCCCAGCTGTTCTTTCATCTTGTTCAGAAACATGGCGTTCTCAATCTAAAATGAACGGGAAAAAAACAAGGGAAAAAGGAACGGAGGAAAGAGAAAAGGACGATGGATTGAGAGATAACACAGATGAAGGATGAAGGGGGGGAAAAGGAGAGAGCAGCGAGGGAAGGGTTACTTTTTTCTCAATGCTTGTGCTGGGCTTCCAGTGTGTAACTTTCACATGGATCAGTGCGAGGCTGGTGTTAGCCATCCCAGACTGGTATGCTTGTTTTGTTTTTTTGATTTACTAAATTGTGCTCAATAAGCATGGTGTGTCTGTTAAAGACACAACGATGTACTGTACAAGAGTCCAATAATAAGGTGTCTACCTGTCCTTGTACTGTTGGTACGGGAGACCAAAAGTATGATGAGTTGAAATGGGAATCTTCCATTATTTCTGCAATTGAAAAGCAACATAACTTGTAAAACACCCACTCTGCCTTTACCAACAGTTGTGAAATGACACCTCGCCCCTATGTTTCTCTTGTGGCCTGAAAATGTATTCACTCAATGGGACCAGACTTATTCATTTTGGCAGCCAAGTACCTTGCATTACATTAATTTTCTTAATTTCTTTGAAACATCTGTCAGAATTTCATGCATTTTTACTCTCTTGACTTTATTTATCTTTAGGCAAAGGTAAAAAAGCATCTTTCCGGTGGATGGCAAAGAGGCTTGTTGGGTTAGGAATCACGACACATGCACAACCCAATGTGTAAAACATAACTGACACAAATGATTAACATAAAAATGCATGCATGCCCTCTCAGCCTGCATATTACCTCCATGCAGGAAAAAACAGCTTGAACCAGGCAACCAGCCTAAGATGTTTTAAAGGGATAGTTCACTTTGAAATACATTTTTGGTATGTTTTAGCTTACCTCAAGGGCATCCAAGATGTAGGTGTCTGTTTCCACAATATTTTCAATTTTGATATTTTTAGGTCAAACCGTTCTTGTCTGTCAGTCATATAATGGAGGTCTATGGTCACCACCTCAAAGAGCATGCACAGAGAAGTCCAAATTAAACATGATTTAATGACTCATAAGTACACATTGATGGCCTAAGACACGAAACAAGCAATTTGTGTGAGAAAACGAACAGTATTTATATAGTTTTACCTCTTGTAATCACAGTCACGTCCGAGTACTCTGAGGGCGTAAGCGCCGGAAAACCCCGGAAGTGATCTCTCGCTTATGTAGATATACAGGAAATTGCACTGAAAGATGATTTCGATATATCAACAGACAACGTTGATTTTTTTTTTCACAACCGCGCAAGAGATCACTTCCGGCGCTTTCTGGCGCTTGCGCAGACCGAAGCGCCCGTGCCTTCAGATCATTTGGACGTGGCTGTGGTTACAAGAGGTAAAAACGATATAAATACTGTTAGGTTTCCGACACAAAGGCCATCAATGTGTACTAACATTTATGAGTCATTAAATCATGTTTAATTTGGACTTCTCTGTGCATGCTCTTTGAGGTGGTGACCATAGACCTCCATTATATGACTGACAGACAAGAACGGTTTGACCTAAAAATATAAAAATTGAAACTACAGTGGAAACAAAGACATCTACATCTTGGATGCCCTTGAGGTAAGCTAAAACATACAAAAAATTAATTTCAAAGTGAACTGTCCCTTAAATGGTCTCTCAAACTAGTCAAGCTGGTGCTCAGCTGCTTTAAAGTTGGCATGAAACGGAAACCGTCGGCTGGAGTGACTGCGGTTACGACCACTGAGTGGCAAAAAGACTGAACGGCAGCATTTGGCACGAAAAACCCATCTGCAACTGGAAAGAGCTTTGCGATTGATTGTACAATTAGATTTGACAAGAAATCTGAGGTATAGTTTTACGGACTCCCGAAAGCTACAGAAAAGAGAAGCAAATGGATTGCAGCAATTCATAGAAAAAACTGGACTCCAGGCAGCAAAATATGGATTTTCAGTTATTAATCTGTGTCAATATGCTGAATTTAGGGGTAAAACCATACCCTAGGGCTAGGCTACATATTGTATTGTTGTAATATAATATTGACAACTCATCAATGAAATAATTACCATCGTATATTCTGCATAATTGGACGTTTTTAAATAAACACCGACAAAAAACTATATACGTTTTAAAGCTGGATGATAAGACAATATATAACATTGATTTAAGTGATCCCATGGATTTAGACCTACCTATGTTGTATTTATATAAATGCAAATTTGCTTTATGTATTTCCCTACCGTGGAAATTAGGCACATATAAATTTCAGGAAACATGATTCCTGTCTGCATGTCAATAACCATGATCACTAGAGCTAAGTTGTAAGAAACACTATATTGAGTCCAACCTTTAGTTTAAAATGATTATTGTTTGTTTTACTTGTGTTTTCGCAGTTTCCCCTATTAACCCAGCTCTTTTGCCACTCAGTCCAGCTGAGGCGTATTCCGACAGGAAAGTGACGTCAACACCCTCTATTGGGGTGGCATACCCTCTATTGGGGTGGGTGGGAGGGAGATTGAATAAAGGTAACAAATGCACATGAATTTTAAAACAATTATGTGCATTGAGATAAATCTTTTATAATAAATAATGCAATATTCCATTCAAATATATTTTCTGAATTATTTCATGGTTTAAAGTTTTGACAAACTAGTCTACAAGCTAAAACCAGTCAAGTCCAGGTGACATTCATCTAAGATTATTTAGATTTGTCTAAAATCTAACAGATTATTGAAAAAAAAAACATGTAGGGCGGGGCATTATGAGATGTGGGCATTGCATTTTAAAAAGGAGGCAGATGAACATAAGCCTGCAGGGGCGGAGTTTAAGCAAACTAATTGATTGGAGGAGTCCTGCATACATCACCAGAGAAAATCCTGTGGTTTTCACTAAAAAAAATAATTTATGTCATTTTCTTTAAACATTACAAGGTCAAATAAACAGACCAGTTCCCACACCATTGGGCCCTAAACATTAAACACATGCATGGATGAATTGTTTACAATAAAATCATCACATGCATTCAGAAAATATGGCGAATTTGTATTTCATACTGATTTTAAACCAGCAAACTAGCTTAGGCTGATTAAAAAAAAGAAAAATAATTTCAGCAGGGCTATGTAAGTGACATTTTTATAAATATACGTCGACTATTTAAACACACAATTTGTTGTCTGTAGCACTAATTGTTTAATTGCACGAAAGACAGAACTTGCACTGAGAATCGCGCGCGCTATAAATAGGCATCAAAACAAAAGCAGCGACCCTGCGCCAAATCTGTGTGTGAGACCGATGATCGTAAGAAAAAAACAGATCAAATGTGCAAGTAACCCTCCAAGTCAACTTTTGTGCATGACTGACCGTATTTCATTGCATATGCATGCCGAAATAAAAACAAGGTAAAGTGAACAATGACGCGTTTTATTTATTTTGTAAGGGTTGCATCCGTGTTTTGCAGCAATGACAGCTCATATAGCATGTTTCTATATAGTGGGACAAGGTTAATGACATATGCATCAACAATCTAAAGGAAAGGTAGCTGGAAAGGCATAAAACAATCTATTAATGATATCAGGGCTTCCTCAACCAGCCTCCATTAAAATGTCAGCTTTTGTTATGCACGCAAAGAAAGCAGCACTATCCAAAAGCTATGCAACATGTAAACTTCCGCTTGCAAACAATAATGCCCCTATGCCTCCATCCCTCTCTCGGTTAGTCTCACGGAGAAAATAAAAAAGAAAAAAAAAACTCGAGGATAAAAAAAAAAACGAAGAGAGAAAAAAAACGTCGACGCCAATGCGAGAGAGACGCAGCTTCATGCAGACTTCCGGCTGGCGAGACAGGGGGAGAAGCGCCCGCGTGAGTTGCTCAAATTTGGAGAAATAATTCACAATTGACTCATAACTCTGTGTTAATTACCGGTGCTGGCGATTCCCTTTCAACCCCCAGGGCTCCTCCGGGCCGGGACAGTTCGGAAACTTCGTCCAAATCCGCCCGAACCCCTTGGATTCACCGATTTTTTTCCCCCTTATTTTTTTCTTTTTTTTTCTCTCTCTCGAAGGGCTGTCCGACTTCGCTCGACTACACTTCCTGTGAATGAGGTCAAAATTACAAAAAGCTTACCGCCAAATTCACTTCCGCCATGTGAGGTCGGGTTTTTTTTTTGGTGCAAAACAAATGTTGAAATGATGTTCGAAAATCACCAAATCACCATGTATTTGTATATCGTGCATATAATTATTAAACAATTGTTATAATTATTAAAGAATAATTATGTGAAGAAATATTAACACGTTGCAACCAGGTCAATATGTACAGAAATGTATGGTGCATTATCATTGTACATTTATATGTGTAATACAGCCTGTTCTTTTTATGTATGTAAGTGCTCATTCTATATAATGTATTTATTTATTATTCATTCATTGTATTATATTACATTTATTGTCAACAAGTACTATCTTTTTGCACATTTGAAACGGACTGGTGGTGTTTCGTTCAAAGAGAGACATATGGCTCATGTCGCTCCCCCCATCTGGGCGGGGTCACTGAATGCTTTGTATTGATTGGTTCCGATTCGACCAATGACAGCTCAGCGGGAAAAGCGACTACACACATTTTCAATTTGAAATTTCAAACGGCTACGATAATAAAGATTTTTGCGCTGGGGTGTGTTTCCAGTCATTGTAATTACTAGATCGGTGTATAAAAGGTTAGTGATTTTAAAAAAAATATGCCTTAACTGTAAGTATGATAATTTACATATTAGTCTTTATGTGGATTTGAAGATATCTAGAAATGAATTGTATAAATATGTGCGGTGTTTTGTAAACTTACGCGAATGACGTCGGCTAGGTTGCGATGTTTTTAGCCACTGTTTGTTTTCGTTTATTCACATTAAATCATTTTATAAGTACCGTGTAGTTTGATGATTTCAAATCTTAATGTATAAGTTTACCTTGCTGACTAACGTTAACTAAACTTTTTTTTAATGTTTTGGGCTTTGTATTTACTTTGTGCTTGACTTCACGAAGAGATCAAGATCCATGAGCAAAGAGGTGAGATTATAAACTTTCAAATAGGATATAGAGGCTCAACAAGTTCAAATAAACTTGCATGCATAAGGAGCCCAACCTACATGTTTAGTTAAAACGAAATGAAGTATTATGCATAAACACACATTAGCAGTTTAGGTTTGAAAGCATTATTCCTAAACTACAACTCCTTTGTTTTGGTTCTCAAGTCTGTGAAATGGCTCTGCTGTCATGTGTATTCAAAGTCTGTTCATGTCATTCTCTTGGTTGTTTTGCAGACTGCAATATCCCGTCTCCCTGTAATGTCTGGGAAACGGGCTCACACCAGCAACACGGATGGGGAGAGCCAACAGCCTGCGCAAGTGAGTTTGTAGTTCATTCAGATTTCACATCCTTCCAACACAAATTCTCACTTTTGGATGGGAATCCACATTTGAATATATTTAATGATAAACATCCTCATTTGTTGCAGAAAAAGATGCGTAAGGTGGACACCGAGCCGTCTCAGAGGTTCAGACCTGCAGCAAGTGTTGCGCCCCCGAGACGGCCTTTGCCGGTTAAAGCTCTTGGTAAGTTATATACAAATTTAAAAAAAAAATTAGGTTAAGCTTTTGGGTTCTATTTGGCTAAAATAGCATGCTGTCTCTCTTCTTTCAGCCAAACCTATTCGTCCGACTGGAGCCGCAACAGTGGCTGTTGCCCCCTCAAGAGGTATTAAAAAACATGTAGCTTTTAGGGACATCCTTTAAAGTCAGCTCATGAAATTAAAATTACTTTTATGAAATATTGCCGTATTTATTTAAAATAATTTCATTATCTTTTTAAATTCATATGCCCTTCTATTCTTTAATCAAAATTACTCACCCATTCTTTTGCAATGGCATCCTTTCTGATGATGTGTTTACTGGCACGAGGGCGGAGCAACCTGTCACTCAAATAAGATCACAGCATTAGTAAACAACAATCCAATCAATTCCCATAGACAAAATCAAGTCCTGCCCAATTTATTTATTTATTTATCTATTTTGACAAGCCATTTCACTGAAATCTACAGCACACTAGGGAAGAAAAGATAGCTTCCATTTCATGCTGACTTCAACTAGTCGTAACACACACACACACACAAACTTGTATAACACTACTACAACCAGGTAATTAGCACAAAAGTATGGGTCAAACTATTAACCTGTCTTATATCAATGAACTTGGATATTATAGTTGCAAAGAAATATCAGAATTTGGAATATGTCAACATAACATACATTTTGTTGTTCCATCAAGGTGACCAGAGAAGACCAGTTGCAGCAGTTGCTAAAGGTAATATAATGTGTGTGGTTTAAAATATTTTCCTGTTTCCATTTGTAAATATGTTTCAATTTCCAAAACTTTAACAACACAATTGGTTCATTTATCCACTTTCAGCAACTGCAGGTTCAACTCAGTCACGAAGGCCAGGATGGGACCTGAAGGGAAAAGTCAGTGATATGGAGACCAAAGTCCAGAACTACCAGAGCAAAGTAAAATCTGTCAATCAGGAAAACGAATATCTCAAAGATTCGATAAACAAAGCCCAAAAGTGTAAGGCTGAAATCGAAGAGGAGAATATTTGTCTCAAAAAGCGCCTCAGGTAAAAAATTACTCTAACCAAATCAGAACCTGGTTACCCTTCATTTATTCGTCTTATAATATTCCTGATTCTGTTGTAGGGATTGTGAAGAGGAGCTGGTAAAGCTAGCTACTGTGAAAGATGACCTGGCCCAAGCCTCTAAAGAGAGAGATGGACTTAAGAAAGACCTCAGCAAGCTAACCGAGGAGCATAAGGTTTTGGAAGGACTCAGGGATCATTTGGAGTCTGAGCTGCGCAATGTACAGGTATACATCTACACGGCCCCATTTAACCCTGGTGTTCATATCCGTCTCGAGGGATCTGACACTATAAAACGGTTAACATCCTCGTGTTTTTCCTCAGACTCAGCTCTCCATTCAGACCTCTGCACTGGGCCGGTGTCAAGACAGTTTGAAGGAGAGCCAAGAACTGGTCAGGAACCTTGAGGAAACAGTGGCCCGTCAACGAGAAGAGCTCCACTCTGGAGAAATGGAGCGAAGGAAACTCCACAATACCATTCAAGAGCTCAAAGTAAGCTGTGATGAAGACCTATGTGCGTTTTTGTTCGCTTGGTTTCAATTTGTCACATCATCTATGTCTGAAATCACATACTCTCTGAGTAGGTACTTCTTCTGAATAAGTAATTACTTCACCATGTGACCTAGTGTCAGTTTTCACTTCTCTGCCATGAAGAAATCCTCTCCTGTGGCCTCTTGGGATAGTAAAGTGTCCATCTCACCAGAAGTTGTAGGTCTTTAGTTTTGCCTGCTCTTATGAGTTCTGTGACTTCAGACAAAGTGCCAATCACACTGTTTTTTGCATACTGTATTGTAGAGAAGTGTGCGATTTTTGAGTACAGCCATTATACTGGGTGGTTTTGCACTGTCAGATGTCATTGGTCCAAAATTCCACTAATATTTTCAAGTATTTAGTCACGTTGTATGTGCATATATGCATTAATCACACCTTTTCTTTTCTTTTTTAGGGAAATATCCGAGTGTTTTGTCGAGTCCGCCCATTGCTAACTGGCAATCAATCTGATATTTTGCACATCCAGCTGCCGGCCCATGACAACAAGGCTCTCACACTTGCCAAAATGGAAGAGGTAAATTCTTCTCATCATGCTTCTGGTTTTATGGATGTTTCTTCTTTGTATAACCTCACGCTGGAGTTCTCAACACTGGCCATCGAGGTCCACTTTCCTGCTGAGTTTAGCTTCAACCCTAATCAAACACAACTGAACAAGTTAATCAAGGTCTTCAGATTACTGCAAAGTTAAAGGCGGGTGAGTTATCTCAAAACTCTGCAGGAAAGTGGATCTTAGGGATCAGAGTTGAGAACCACTGACCTTAAAGTATTTGACAAAGAACCCCTTTGGTTTTCCACTTCTCTTTTCAGTCGCACACCGGTCGCACTGCTGACACACACAAGAACTACAACTTCAGCTTCGACCGCGTGTTTGGCCCACGTTCCTCGCAGAGTGAGGTTTTCGAAGAGATTTCCCTTCTGGTGCAGTCTGCTCTGGATGGGTACAACGTTTGCTGCTTTGCTTATGGGCAAACTGGCAGCGGGAAGACCTTTACCATGGAAGGGGGCGATATGGAGGATTTGTCGGGGGTCATCCCACGTGCTGTCAAGCAAATCTTCAAGTCTGCCAAAGCACTCCAAGAGCAAGGGTGGCAGGTAAGGGCTACATAGAATTCCATTTGTTGTCCAATATTGTTTTAGGGCATTGCGCTCATCGTGGTTTGTTATTAACGTAGTATTCTTGGGTTGGTATTTTTAGTACACCTTCACCGCCAGCTTTGTGGAGATCTACAACGAGACCCTTCGAGATCTTCTCTTCAAGGGAAAACCAAACAAGAGACCTGAACATGAGATCAGGAAGATCTCCAACAATGAGATCACTGTTACCAATCTCACCTACCAAAAAGTTAACAATGAGGATGAGGTACTGCTCGTTTAAAGCGCATTGTTTATAATAAACGATTTATCAGTGCACATTAGTATTTGCCTTGCCTTGCCTATGATACAAAAGGAAAAAAAGATGGTCACAATTTCCTGCAATAAATTTTCTTCTTAAAGGAGTAGTTTTGCTGATAACTTTTGCTGATAATTTACTCACCCCCATGTCATCCAAGATGTCCATGTCTTTCTTTCTTCAGTCGAAAAGAAATTAAGGTTTTTGATAAACATTTCAGGATTTTTCTCTATATAATGGATTTCACTGGTAACCAAACAGTTCAAGGTCTAAATGACAGTTTCAGTGCGGTTTCAAAGGGCTTTAAACGATACCAGACGATGAATAAGGGTCTAATCTAACGAAATGATCAGTCATTTCAAAAATAAATAAAGAAGTTTAAGTTTTTTAAGCACAAATGCTCGCCTTGCTCTGTTCTGATGCACGTTCGTGACTCCTGTTCGAACTTGTTCATCAAAATCGTTTCGATCAAAAAAGATTTGTTCATTTTGATGAATGAGTTCGAAGTGAACTACCTTTTTATGCTTTGTTCAAATTCAAAGTAATCCCAGTTATAATTGATTTGTTTGTATTGTTTCATACATGCTTGTTGCAGTTTTTTTGAATGTGTCTTATTTTTTCCTCATGTCAAGGTGCATAACTTGATCATGTTGGCAAACCAGAACCGGTCCACTGCCCGCACAGGCATGAACGATCATTCGTCACGATCTCACTCTGTGTTCCAGCTAGACATAGAGGGAGAGAACTCGGCTCGAGACTCCAAGTGCAAGTGTAAGAATACCATACTACCTGCATCTACAATAACTATATATAGACCATTTCACAAGATGTAAACAACACTGGCCCAGAAGCACTTCCTGTTTCAGTTTTTTAACACTACATAAAAGCTGGGATAAAATACAACCAACAGAACATTTAAAACTGAATCAAAAAGTGAAACAAACATCTTTAAGATGTTTTCTTTGCATGTGAAATAAAGAAATCAGTTACAAACTGAAACAGGAAGTGCTTCTGGACCAGTGTTGTTTACATCTTCATGGGTGATAACTTTGTCCACACTTTTAAAGTCAGAAATGATATTTCACATTGATGCCTGATTGTAGTTGTCTATTGATGCTTTTCAGCCACGCTGTGTCTAGTGGATTTGGCCGGCAGTGAGAGAGTACAGAAGAGTCAGTCTCAAGGTGAGCGTTTCAAGGAAATGACTGCCATCAACTCTTCCCTCACCAACCTGGGAATTGTGATTGCTGCTTTGGCCAACAAGGTACATTTTTAGCTAAATATATGGATCCTAATGCTGAGCTATTGAGGAATTTAACATTCTTACATCTCACTTAAGGCCTGTTAACACGAAGAACAATAATAATGATGATAAAACTTATTTTCAAAACTGTAGTCTTCTGAAATTTGTGGCGCATTATTAGATGTAGAAAATGTCTTCAGTTAAAAAAATAAATTGCTGTACAATAATGATTTCACTCACTTGATTTCTTACTCAACTTTTCAGGAGAGCTTTATTCCCTACCGTAACTCAAAGCTCACGTACCTCCTCCAGAACTGCCTCGGAGGCAACAGCAAAACGTAAGCAAAATGCTCAAGTACATGTTTTATAGCCTGTGATGGAGTTTTTGCTGAATATAATTATTTTAAGGAAACTGTGACTCATTTCTTTACCTTTTGTACAGTTTGATGTTTGTGAATATATCACCTGAGGAAGAGAGTTTCAGTGAATCACTGAATTCTCTGCGCTTTGCCAGCAAGGTGAGTGATCTGAATTGATCACATGTTAATGTTTTATTTTATGAGAATACATATGAGAACACCGTCTATAACTCATGCTCCCTTTGTTGCAGGTGAACGACTGTGTCATCGGAACAGCCTCAGCCAATCGGAAGTAGTTTAGCTGAGTTAATTTCTGAACATCCTCTGGTCATTTTTAAATGTTTTTAACTTCTGCTACTTTGTGTTTTTTCCTAATCTCTCCCTGTCTTTTGCATCTTTTTATATTTCTGTAATGCAATTTATATTTCTGTGATGCATTTTAATGTACAATTTTACTGGCAGACAATTATTTTCATTATTGTTTTACAACCATTAAATGCATATTGTGCTTCAGAGAAATCAATAAATTTTCCATTTTGGCCAAATGGAAGTGCAGTTGTGAGCCTGAATATGCCAAGTGGAAGTTTGGACAATTTTGTTCTTGGGAAATTAATTTGCTTGCTGTGAAAATACAAGGAGTTGTTTCCCTTACAAACTAATTACCATAGTAAACATGGTTTGTCAAAATACTTGTTACTATAATAAAACGGGTAATTTAGCCACTGTTATCATTAGAAATACATTTTCACAGGCTTTCAATGTTAATATGTTATACCGTAAAGGTGATTTTGATACAATAATGTTAAGCGCCACTATTGATACCAATAATGATTTTTGAAAGATCACGTGACACCGAAGATTGGAGTAATGGCTGCGGAGAATTTAGTTTTGCATCACATAAATAAAATATATGCAAGTAGAAAAACTTTTTGGAATTATATATTTTCTTCCCCAAACAATTAAACGTAATATACATGGTAAATAGTAAAAGTTTATGGACTGGGAAACAAGCGAAAAATAAAACAACGAAGGAAATTGTGGCACTTCAAGTAAAATGTCCTGACTGTTTACAAATTTAGTCGATTTACAAAGTTAAAAGTACACAATTTACTCGTAATAATTATGATATGAAATAATATGAAATCTTTAGACAAAATACAATTTTAGATGAAGTATAGCTACTGTGACGTGTCGTATAAATTGCTCGAATGTTGCTAAGGTAAATATTGTTACCACGGCAATTTTTTTGTATGTGGAAAATGGTTATAAAATCTATAGATTCAGGCTTTGATACAGCAGTAGTTGTTGCCATGACAATAGTGAATGGGATCCAGTGTTTGGTTCCTTTTTTTGTCGGCCGAGTCTAGAGCAGCTGTCTGGGATCTCTTAAAGGTAAAACCAGACTCCGAACCAGATGTCAGTCCACCATTACGCTCGGCATTCCCGAACGGTGGGAAACATCGACTTATCATAATGAAAAAACCCCTTTTGAGTACCTGACGGAGATATTTAAATCGGTAAGACGTCCTGTTGGATAAAAAGAGACAGATTTATGAGACTATCCTCTTCCGTGTTTCTTAAGGCCACACGGATTCGTTAGGCAGCGGCTGGCTAACGTAAATAATAAGAGCAGTCCGCTAACTCCTTTCATTTCTGACGCGATCATTTCTTAACGGATTGGCGAATTAAATACGTGGCGAAATTCATTTTAATTGCACGCTGACAGCGAGCGTGCAAAAGCACGGAGTGTTTGTTGATCATCAAACACCAATGCAACTTTCATATAGCAAAATATCTACGTCATCTGAGGCATTTTAACCGGGTCTGAGAAAACTACATTCATGTGAATTCTCATTATTACAAAACGGAAAGGCGTCTTGACACACCAATAAATAAAGTGTTCATGCAGTGCCTGGTCAATGCCCCTTGTTCTTTGGACCTATGTTATCATTTGCTGGGTCCAAAGAGAATTAAAGTATAACGTTATTTGATCTAAATGAATGCTGTATTTTGTCTGTGGGAAATAAAAACTTCAATTTTTCAGCAGCTGTTCTTATATATATATATATATATATATATATATATATATATATATATATATATATATATATACTGTATACACACACACACACACACATATAAAATAAGAGTTTTCCATGTCAAGGTGACTAGAAGTCACTTTGCGAATGTGATCTGTGTCGTAGTCACTGTCCGAATGTGAACTGTATGAATGCAAATATCCAGCACTTTAAAACAGGACTGACGATCATATTCAGCTTCTATGTACCTTGTGTAAGGTAAGTTTTGCATTGACAAATTATTGTGTGATGGTTATTTTGTGACGCTCATTGTCTTTTAGGAATGCAGTCGGGCACAGCGGACCAAAGCTATGGTGACTCTGTGGGTTCAGCCACTGGTTCAGTGGTTCAGGTTTGCTTCCCCAGTGTGCAGACATCAGTGCTGGACAGCCTTAATCGGCAGCGTGAAGAAGGCCATCTCTGCGACCTCTCCATCCATGTTCAGGGCCAGGTGTTCAAGGCCCACCGGTGTGTGCTGGCTGCATCGTCACCATACTTTCATGACCAGGTATGTCTTTATCTGAATGCTGTAAAAAAGTGATGTCCTGTTTGCTGACATTTTTGATGTTCATTGAAATTCTAAATGGTCCATCCTCTTGGTTACTGTTGGGTGGTGTTTTAAAATGAGGAGACATAAAGACATATCAGGTGGACATAAGGTGGCTGAGTTGTTCTCTCACTTTTTAATTTGTGTTTCCATGAACGTCATCATCTTCCTAAAAATATGATAAAATGTTGCTGATGACACGCTTATAATAGTGACATAATGTGACAAACTTGATATACTACTTCCTGCCATTTTTGACCACAGCAGTTTTCAATGTGGGATTGGCCTGTAATGTTTTTTTAGGGCGCTAATTAACAATTAGACAATTTCAGAATAATCTTTGCAATCTTTTTAGCGATATCAGAATTCTCCATTTCTTGTTTGCAAGGTGCTGCTGAAGAACATGTCCACCGTCTCCATCCCGGCCGTCATGGACCCCCTGGCCTTTGAGAGCGTCCTCAGTTGTGCGTACACTGGCCAGCTGCGAATGCTCCGCGAAGACATTGTTAACTACCTCACCGTTGGCAGTGTGCTTCAAATGTGGCACATTGTGGACAAATGCACTGAGCTTCTCAGAGAGGGCAGGGGAGGTTCCAGTGGACCTCAGGGATCCGGAGACAAAGAGAATACAGGACACAGTGGCGACGGCGGCAACAAGGTTGTCCAAGCTGATGGAGGAGACGCACCTTCTACTCCTCAACCTCCCAGTCGACCTTCCTTCAGCGAGAGCCAGTCTCCGAGCAGCACCAATTACTTCAGTCCTAGAGACGCAAACTTTGGCGGGGCCATGGTGACAACCGGAGCAGTAGGAGAGGGTGCCGTACACTCCACCCCGACCTACTGCATGCCCTCCGGTGCAGAGGAAGGTTTCATGATTGAAGATGAAGAAGATGACGACGATGAGCTCTTGTTTCCCAGGAAAAGTGATCGTGGAGGCAAGCGTAAGGGCTCGACCTCTGTCTCCGATCAAGAGGTTGGGGTTAGCGACAGCTTTGGAGTTTCGTCATATCAAGACGGAGATTCCTCACCGACCCAAAAGCGGCCGTCGTACAGTCAGCCGAGCATCATGCCCAGAAAACAGTGGGTGGTGGTGAAGACGGAGCACTCGAGAGACGACGACCTGATCGTGGTGTCAGGAGGAGAGGAAGGAGGCGACGACGAAGAGGAACGAGAGATGGAGATAGTCAGAGAGAGGGACAGGACATTTAACATATCGAACGTTAGGACCCTCTCTGGATTTAGAGAAAATGCTGAAATGGAGGCACAGGTGAGTCAGGAGTTTTCCTAAAATTGCACGTGGTTTGCAACTAGGGCTGAACAATATATTGAATATTATCGATACAATATGGATTTGTCTTCAATATAGAATAGTAAGAGCATTAAGATGGCAGGGGGTGCTATATTCTAAATGGCATACTAAAGCCTTTTTAATGGCTACATCTAAGCCATCAACACAGGTGTGGAGAAAAAATGCACAATAATTGGCAATGTTTGGTTTTGTCCAAATTATGATTTCCTAAATAGATTTTTTGGCTATATAATGCTCAGGCCTACATGCACCGAGACCAGAACACACATATAGTGGTCCCAAAAAGTATTTGGACAGTTAAGTCACACTCAAAAAGTCTTAATGTCATTGCATTCGATACAAAATATCTATAAAGAAATGGAAAGCTTATTAGGTACACCATTCAGCAACTGAACTTTCTCCATTACTCAAAGGTCTTTTTTTCCTGTAGGTTGACTATTGCCAGTCCTCGGAAGACTACCTCAAGTTTGAGAGGGGTTTGATTGACCAGACATCCTCTCAACACCCTCCTGAGAATCCTGGTCAATGCCCCAACAGGGCCGTATCTGCCCTGCTCAGCTCGGTTCAGTCGACGGCCGCCAGAGCTCAGCTCTTCCCCCTGGATATGCAAGGAAACCAGATTCTTCTGTACAATCAAGCCGCCATGGAGTCTACATCTCCATTAGGCCTCGCAGGAGGAATGTCCGGGGCGTCTCTAAAAGGAAGCCTCGAACACGGAGCGGTCCACTTACCCAGCCAAGGTGCGTTGGGTAGCGGGATGGAAGGATTAGATGGTGGCATGGCTGGCAATTCAGGAAAGGTCTTCATGTGTCATTGCGGGAAGACCTTCACACACAAAAGCATGCGGGACCGCCACATCAACATGCACCTGGACTTGCGGCCCTTCCACTGCCCCGTCTGTGCGAAGAAGTTCAAGATGAAGCATCACCTCACAGAGCACATGAAAACCCACACCGGTTTGAAACCCTACGACTGCCACGGCTGCGGGAAGAAGTTCATGTGGCGCGACAGCTTCATGAGGCATCGCTCACACTGCGAGAGACGCAGCAAGGCAGACGGAAGAGCAGGATCGGAAAGATCGGTCATCTCTCCGCCTCATCACCTGAAGTACCCATCGGCCAGCGAGCACAGCGTTGGTAGCGTTGGTAACAGAAGTGGGATTCCTGTTTTGTCTCCGCAACATTCCATTAGCAGCAACGGCGTCTCGTGTCTCAGCATGGCTGCACCTGGGTCTCTTCTAGGAATCAGTTCTCAAAGTGGGCCGCACAGCCTTGGGTCTGGCGTTCTGGGCATTGGTGGTAATCGCAGTGGGGAGGAAGTCTGTGAGGGTACCGTTGACGAAAGCAGCGTTACATAGGCTCTTTCCTCCCATGTCCACCATCCCGCAAAACCTGAACACTTGTCTTTGGTTACAAAGGGACCACGTGCACAATTGTCTGATTCTTTACCTCATGTCGGTGAGTGCGCCATACAAGATGTCCCATGTGTGCAACGACCAAGTGCCCATTGCTAGCTCACGTATGTATCTACTTAAAGACCAAGCTGCTATGGTGACTGTCAAAACCGTATCCCGGCCAGGAATATGGTTCAGTTGTGATCACGTTCAAGCTGCCTCACTAGCACAGAACATTTGTTCACGGTTGCTCTGAAGTGCCATTCTGTTATGTTGTACGATATTATGTTGTACAGAGTTGTACATTACTGTAAATCATTTGGTCCGTCTTGATGTGAAGTTTTATTGTACTCACTCAACTAAATACAGTATATTCATTTTCAAAGGTTGGTAGAACTTTATTTTAGTGTCATTGTTACATGTAATAACTATAAATTATGCATAATTACATGCAACTTACTCCAAACCAATCCCAAATCCTTACCCTATAGTAAGTGCATGTAATTTCATTGTAACAAAAGCCGCATTTCCACCGCAGGAACTTTCCCCAGGAACTAGGAACTTTGGGGTGGTACTCGGTGTGTTTACACCTCAGGAACCAGGGTCTAAATGAAGCTCTGGGTAACCCAGAACTTTTTTTTCTGCCGTTTTGTTAATTATCTTGTTAGAAAACCAATCACTCACAAAAGCAGCACAGCTTGAATCTCCTCCATACAAAACTCAAAAAAAACGCACGCAAAACTCAAAACAAACGCGCAGACTGGGAGGAGCAGTCGCACACAGTTCAACGTCACTACATCTTCCCGCGGCCCGCCCTGGTACTTAAGTCCGCGGTGTAAACGCAGTAATCAAGTGGTCTGGGGCAAAAAAAGTTCCTATGAAAAAAGTTCCCGGGACAAATAGTTCCTGGTAATTGTGGTGGAAACGCGGCTAAAGACACCTCAAAATAAAGAGTAACGCAAAGGTTTAATGTTTTGAGTTCTAAAATAAGAGACAAAAATAGACCTTCCTGTGCACTTTCGCATCTTATGGCCCCTTCACACCAAGGACGATAATTAAAACTATAAAGGCCTGTTCACACCAAAGATACATATAACAGTTTGGTTAATTCCTCTAAGAGAATATTGAAGTTCACACCACAATTATAACAATAGCGAAACGAGAAACAATATAATTGGAATCACTTTCAGAATACCTTTTTACAGCTGATGATGGATAAAAACATTGAGGAATCCAACCAATTTTTGAGTGTTAGGATTTCACGAGTTTACACTTAGAAATAGTCAGATAAGTAAAGAATACGTGCGTTTGGCATGCTGTCCGATGGGAGGCTCCAAGCTTGGAATTTAGCCCGAACCCAGAGTACTCCCTCAGTATCCCTGGTTAGGATAGTACCCAGTGCAGGGTGGCGAGGGATGCAGAAAACTGTCGATGAGCGTAGGTGAGTCTGCTTTAGGGATGGGCAGCGATTAATCGCGATTAATCGTTAGCAAAATAAAAGTTTGTGTTTACATAATATATGTGTATGTAGTGTGTATAATTAATTTGTATATATAAATACACACACATGCATGTATATATTTAAGAAATATTTGCAATTATATACTTTATATATATTTATACATAATTAATATTATATATAAATATTTGACATATTAATAACACATTTTTCTTAAATATATACTTGCATGTGTGGGTATTTATATATACAAATTAATTATACACAACACACACATATATTATGTAAACACAAACTTTTATTTTGCTAACGATTAATCGTTGCCCATCCCTACTATGTATATTTATACGCCTCCTCTCATGCTGATTGGATAGCTAATTTGAACGTTAATAAAACACCATTTAAACTGGCAGATGATTCAACTGCAACACACTAATATTAAACAGATCACTACATTGTTATCATTATAGTTAGCGTTTTTGGTTTGAACTGGCCTTGAAACCTGAAGTCCACACTACAACTATAACGGCAAAGAGGAACGATACTTTTGGAATCGCTTACAGGACAATTCTTTCCAGTTGATGAATAAAACGCTGACAGCCAATCAGAATCCACCTGACATTGAAGGGTCAAGCATTTTAAGTAGGCGTCATAACTGGAGTGCGTTCTTATAACAAATAGAACATTATTGTATGTTGGACACTAAGGCCTTTTCCACACGGATACTGGTATTTTTATAACCGTGACTTTTTTTTACGCGGTTCGTCGTTTGTTCACACGGAATCGCAGTATCAGGACACTGAAACCGAACATTTTTGAAAACCCCTGCCAGAGTGAGGATTTTCAGGATTTTGGCGTAAACCGGAGGTTTTCTGATTGGCCAACATGGCTTTACGGTTAGGGTTATATCGCCGCCTGCTGGTGTGGCATACTCTTGACAGCGCTTTATAGCGTGTTTTTGTGTGTTCATGTGGACGGGATTTTTTTTTAAACGCAGGAGGAAAAACTCTGTTTATAAAAATACCCATGTCTGTGTGGATAAGGCCTAACATAGTTATGGTTCTTGGTGTGATTGGGCCTTTAATGCTTGTAGGGCGAGGAAGTGCAGGATTTTGTAGGTAGTTGGATCACAAAATGAATCAACTCAAAGGGCAGTTTGGCTTTACTATATGTCCTTTTATCCATAAAACCATCATAAACATTGAGGGAGGACACGTCCTCCCCATGTTCAGATTATTGGTCAACACGACATAGGCACCTAGCATCCAACTACTGAACTCCTGCAGTATTTTTGATGTAGCCAGTAGTGATAGTTTACATGTTTGCCTTCCATGAAGGCTGAGACCTGATTTGCAGTGTTTTGAATATAGAAACGAATAGATGATAAGCTTGAATGATGTATGCAAATTACATGCCAAATTAATTAGCATGAATGTCTGCAACCATCAAGACCGTTTAAGACATGAAGGTGATTCAATGGATCCTGGTTTGGATCCATTAAGACTGTTTGGATACGTGAATGCAGTGCTCAGTAGTTGCCTTGTACCACAGATGAATATGTTGACCATGAAAACCGCATACCTCAAATGTTTGTGCAACTATTCAAACTATTACAATAAATAAACCGGGATCTTGTGAGATAGAAGGAATCACATATCTGTTGCTTATCCACACATTCATATTACTTTATATCAAAAACTGTGCATTTCAGATTAGTGAGAACAATGAAGTAGAGAACTTTCGAAATTTAATTTAAAAATATCCAGTAAGTACAAGCATGATTCAGTGCTCACTTGATGAGTAATCTGGTTAGACATCTGTATTTTGTACTGATAAATAAAAAATATTTGTTCCGTCTACATCTGTTGTGAATTTTAACTAAATATGCGATGGGCGGAAGCAAACTACACAGTTCCCTGATGTGGACAGAGTACGTCAGTTGTTTCACAAGATTCAAGATCTTAATGTGAAAGAAATAAAGTACCTTGTGCATAAAACACAACTCGTACATTTCTTATTACTGTTGCCGATTTCAAATTGAGGTTTTAAAATGTTTTACTTGGGTCCTTTATGGATATTTCAGTTTACCTTGAATGTTTTAAAGTGATAGCTCACTCAAAATGTTTTATTCTGCCATGTTCTGTCATATATATAGAGTAAAACATTTTTTTTTTTACTTTTACTGGAAAAAAAAATATCTTCAAAATGATTTATGTTCTGCAAAGAAACAATGCCATACAGGTTTAGAACAAAGCACCGAGGGACTTTTTAGAGTTCTTAATCATAGGTGTTGCCCCCTGAACAGGGGGCACTGGTTATAAACAGGTTAAAAAGGCATTGATTAAAGGGCACCTATTATGCCCCCTTTTACAAGATGTAATATTTGTCTTGGGTGTCCCCAGAATGTATTTGTGAAGTTTCAGCTCAAAATACCCCACAGTTAATTTATTATAACAATTTGAAAATGTCATTTTTGGGGCCTGTTTAAAAATGAGCTGTTTTGGTGTATACGACCTTAAATGCAAATGAGCTGCATATCCCCACCCTGCCTTTGGATGATGGCTTAACTTGATACCTATGGCAGTCGATAAGCAGATGGACTGAGAGAGTGAGAGAAACCGCTGTTTTGAATGTCATTCAGCGTACGTTTGAATCGGAATATATAAATAGTACGAAGAGACTCCGGCAGAATAAACACAAATGAGAATGGACCAGTATGTCTCGGTATGGTTATTTGATACATTTACGTACTTATAGAGTTGTAATCGCCGTCCCCTTTGCAATTATGGATGTGCAACACACAAACACAGACACACACAAACACTAACGCAATTTTTTGAAACTACATACACATTCTGTGATAAAGTTTGCTACGTACAAGCAAAATTACAGATTTATGTGAGGGAACTAGCCTGGCTAACGCCAGACCCAATTGGTTTTATGCACAGCTGCCCTACTTCCTGAAATTAAGCCAGCTCCTTGTTTCCTGTCTGCCATTATTGGCCAAACTTGATTAATTCAGGTGTGTTTGATTATAGTTGCCGTGACAACTGAGGTCAGGCACACCTGAATTAATCAATTTGTCCAATAATGGCAGACAGGAAACAAGGAGCTGGCTTAAGTTCAGGAAGTAGTGCAGCTGTGCATAAAGCCAATTCTCGTTAAAACTTGGGTCTGGGAACCACATGCACAATTTCTCGTATTTGAGGCGTGGTTTACGAATGCCCGGCGCCGTTTATTGGGTGCTAAATGCACCTGTACCTAGCTCATAGCCAATCGCATCTGTTTGTATGGAACTTGCCTATGTCACCAACAACCGCCGTGTCACATACCACCGCAAACATCCAATAGGAAAATTCAACTGCAGAAGCCACCGTTCAACCTGAAGAGGGCAGCACTAAGACGATTTTACACCATATATTGTAGAAATAAAACACTTTATAAACAAATGCCAAAAAAGTTACTCGAATCAATGACTGGTATTAATAAAGATCCATTCTTACTGATCATTCACTAAAAAAAGTTGGTTAAGTGTTTAGTTACTCTTTAAGTACAGTTTAACATAGAAG
The DNA here is from genome assembly GCA_038021265.1 of Cyprinella venusta. Lineage (NCBI taxonomy): Eukaryota > Metazoa > Chordata > Actinopteri > Cypriniformes > Leuciscidae > Cyprinella > Cyprinella venusta. Next base: position 26,640,327 of record CM075878.1, on the reverse strand, counting down.
TTGAAGTTGTTATTTGCATTGGATATTGTTTGCACTTGTAATTCACAAGTTAAAACATAAAAATGTAATTCAATGACTAAAGTCAACAACTTTAATCAAGTAACGTTAATTGTGCACAGCTGAAAGTTATGCTAAAGCGGTAGCTGTATATTGATATTGAAAAGCAACACAACTTGGTGGCACTCTGATAAGACAACCACAGTAGATAGTCTACCGGCATAATGACAATATGATATTAATAAATATCACTTACCATTTATAAGTTCAAGGACTTCGTCGACGACGATGCCTAGCAGGTACGATACACCTCCGTGGCTATGTCTTGCCACTTTGCGCTCATCCAGGCCTCGAGACTGCCAAACAGAAGTTGGTATCGCCAATTTTTATCGCATTTTCTTTCTCGGGACACAGCTGAGCGGCAGATATTCCAAGGTTGACCGCCTCCTGTCCAATTAAGGCGATTAATGGCGAGACAATAATAACGACTGGGGTCTCGCGAAGTTTGCCGTCAAAACGGCTCTTTTTCTCAAAATAAACTTGCATTCTAAACTACTTAAAACAATATCTAATGCTGCATCAAAAGGTAGCTTCGCGTCTGCTACCATGTTGAATCCATAGATATAAACAAACTGCGTGCGTCGGCGTGAGGGATAGAAGTCGCCATCATCTTGCTGCTCCCTCCCCGTTCTGTGATTGGTTCCCTAAATGAGGCGAAAAATCTAATTTGGCCATAGCGTGAATTGAATCGGACCTGTAGCGTCATGTTTACTTGTCATGCAGGTGCTTCTGTGGCAAATGTGAGAATTTGGCTAACTTACAGAACAACAACATATATGCTGTTTTTAATACTATATCTTTAAAAATATATATATATTTATAATAGGGCTGGGAAATCGCATCCAAAATAAAAGTTTGTGTTTACATAATATATGTGTGTAGTGTGTATAATTATTTTGTATATATAAATACACACACATGCATGTAAACATTTAAGAAATATTTGCAATTGTATACTTTATATATATTTATACAAAATTAATATTATACATATAAATATACATATTTTATATATTAATAACACATTTTTCTTAAATATATACATGCATATGTGTGTATTTATATATACAAAATAATTCTACACACTACACACACATATATTATGTAAACACAAACTTTTATTTTGGATGTGATTAATCACGATTAATCGTTTCCCAGCCCTAATTTATAAACGTGTGGTTAGACACTAAACAAACAAGGTTTAAATTATATACACAGACATCCTACGACGACAACAACTTTAGACGCATTTTGTTGAATTGGCTGACATCGACTGAAAAGACTATTTGCTCAAAAATCATAAAATACACTTAGGTGACGGTGAATCGCAAACAGTAGGCGACGATCCACACTCGAGGATTAACTTTTAAGCCACAACAACAGGATTTACCCACGACAGAACATTATGTTATCAAGAGACATCACCGGCTGTCGTCGAAACATTGGAGGATGGTGTACAGATCACCGAGGGCGGGATCTATTCCACAACCACACTGTCAATCAAACCCCATGCTCAATTCTATGTCACAAAGCGCTGAATCTTATAACAGCTCGTTCTGAGACAGTGCAAATAATTTATTGAGATTGTAAAAAAAAAAAAAACACCGGGTGGACTTTTACCATCCTAGGGGGGTTTTGCTCATACACTGCCAAGACACATTTATGTTCAAACACCATGTAAAAGTGAATTTTCCATAATAGGTTCCCTTTAATATGCCTTATTCTACTAGTGAGGTGGGATAAATAATTAACGTCTGAGAATGATTTGAACAAACTCTGTTATTAATATAAAAAGTAGATATTTCTACAAATGTTCTATTGATGTACCCTGTCTTTTCTCATGCCAGTTAAATTCTCTATTAGTTAAGCAGCGCAATTAAAAACAACTTTTACTATGACAATATTGATCAATTTAATGGATCAATCATCAGCAGTTTACAGAAATAATTCCAATACCCATCGTCAAGTGTAGAAAGACACTTAACTTTTGTGCTTTGTCACCTGAGGCCAATAAAAGGGATAGTTCACCCAAAAAGAAAAATTCGCTCAACATTTACACAATCACTCAAGTCATTCCAAATCTATATACTGCTTTATTCTGTATTCCACAGAAGAATAACAAAAAAACATAAGGGGAGGTTTATTAATGTCTGAATTTTTATTTTTTTGGGTAAACTATTCATTTAAGACGTAATCTGAAAACAAACATTCCTATGCTTGCGAGTTGGAGCATGTCAAGTAGCTCATAACTCAATGTGGAAAATGATTTCTACAGTTGCTTAAAAAATCCACAGTGCACCGTACAAATTAATCAACATGTAAGTCAAACACTACACAACATGAGCCTTTATTGACTTGAGGAGGGAAAGCTCACTTCCCCTAATGACTCTTGGCACAAATGAGGATTGCACCTAAACCCTCAAACTAAAACCATAAATACAATACAAGATAACCCCCCGGGGTAAGAATATTTAGAGGCGAGACCCATTTATTTTATACCAAAATACCTCTAAAAAGCCAGAATGAAGAACGGCATGCCATTTTCCCTTGTATAAAAAGTAAACAATGGCAGGCGGCGGTGATTCAAAAGCTGATTGAACTAGTCCAAAATAAAAGAAACATGTTTTGTTCAAAGTTCACATTAGCAGGCACTATTGGAACAGGAAGCTGTCTGAGATGCCAGTTGAGTACCCTGTGACGGCAGTTCACTCCGAATCTGAGAGGACGATCACTTCCTCTGGGTCGCACTGAGTCGCCACGTTCACCTGTCAACACAACCACAGGAGTTAGTTCTTTGTGTAATGGGCCAGTAATGCTGTATTATTACTGTAAACTAAACTAATACAAAACATTTATGGTAATTGAAACGAATTTTGATTAAAAAATAAAAATAAAACAAAAAAAACTTTGAGGTATAGCAACATTTTTTAATTTCATAATAAATTTAAATTTATTAATAAAAAATTAATTTATTATTTATTTAATAAAGAATAATTTTTTTTCGTTAGGTTTACGTTGAAGTACTAATTACTCAAATAAATTAAAAAAATGACATTAAACTAAACTGAAATTAAAAATATTAAATATTAATAAATACTACATTAATCATACAAAAATAACAATGCAGTAACTATTCAGATGGCTGATAAAATTCAAATGCAATAGACCTTTTTTTCTTGACGGGAATGAAAACGAGGCTGAGAGACATTTACATTACATTTATTCATTTAGCTGACGCTTTTATCCAAAGCGACCAACAACTTCTATATATGTCAGAGGTCACACGTCTCTGGAGCAACTAGGGGTTAAGTGTCTTGCTCAGGGACACATTAGTGTCTCACAGTGGATTCGAACCCTGGTCTCTCACACCAAAGGCATGTGTCTTATCCTATGCGCCATCACCACCCCTAGTATTGTGTATACTATCACCAGACACAGTATTGAGTTCAAAGGATTGTACTGCTGTTTAACAATGAATTTTCAGCTGCCAAAACGACTTCCCGAAAATTACTTTCAGTAGCTAAAAACTCAAAGTTTTTTTAAGTTGAGAGTTAAGAAAATTACGTGAACCTTTATACAGCGCCTGCCATTGTAAAGACTACAGGTATCCCACAAATGTGATTGAACACTATAGACTGAACATGTAATATGAATGTGCATGACATCATCATTTTTGTAGTTTACATGGAGACCATTTTCAAAAACTTGCACTTTGAAACCCATTTTCAAAAGTTTGCGTTTTCAGGTGTGTAAACGAACGGCCAAAACACATAAGTTTAACGATTTTGGTTGAAAGCGGTGTAAACAGCCCCTTAGACAAGCCATTTCACTCAGCGGTGAAGGAATACAAATTTATTAAATTTATAATTTAGGTTCCAATACAATAGTATAAACTGAGAAATGGTCAGTACATTGAATTTAGCATTTAAGATTATGATGGTGATTATATCTGGCCTATCCTGTTCTGTTCTGTTAATGGTTCTTTCCTGCCCAACCTGTTCTCTCTATTGTATTATAAATGAATCAGACCACTGAGATTCTAACTTTTCAGCCTAGATCTTAAATCGTAAGGTTGATTGGATTAGTTATATGGGAGACTTTCACCTTTTGCCTTTAATGGCTCTGGGATGGCTATTGAACTAAAGTTCCTGGTGAGTTCCAGTGCCCTCAGTGTTCCTACTACATTTGCATGCTTTGTTTCAGAATGTATCCCCCCTCGATGTAACCCCCCCCCCCCCTTAAAAAGTTATATGAATTCAAGTGTATACTGATTTTAGTCAGACTTGAGACGAGATTTCGATTAACTACAGCTACCAACAGCTCGTGTTCTCAATAAAGAATCCAGCTTAAGATACAGCCAGAGTCTCCTGGTCTTCATCTGAATCTTCTACACTTCAGAAGAAATAAGTTCACTACAGCGGACATTTTTGAAACGCATGCAATGCAAGTCCAGCTCCAATTTTTTTAATTTGGGAAACATCAAATTCTCCAAAACAATACGATTATAGTCTTGGTTCATCATAGTCTTTTGCTTCAGGACAGTGTCCCACCTGGAGTAGGATTGGACACCCCTGGTCTAGACGTTTTTCAATGAATGCAAACACACAGTCACCTTATTTCTCTTCGGCGGTGGTGTGGCTCTCGAGCTCCTGACCATGCCCTTCGTCGGAGTCCTTGTCCTCTTCCTGGTTGAATCTTCCTGCTCAGAGCAGCTGATCACACCCATATCCAGAGGAATATCACTGAGGCAAACATGAGAAAAACAGCACTGCATAAACAAGTAATAGTTCACCAAAACTGCCATGTTGTTCCAAACCCGTATGGCTTTCTTTCTTCTGAGGAACACAAAAAAAAAATCTGCCATCCACGATCTCAAAAGACATCGCAATGCCAAAAACACGAACAAGTCCTTTTTCGAGAAATCACATGGTCCACTTTGCAAGAACAGTCTAAATGATTTGGTTCAAGTTCAACCCACTCACATCATTATCCAGTTCAGTTAGCATGTGACTGACTGAAATATTAGTCTATGAAATATTAATAATGTCACAGAAAACTATCGAATGGTTTCAAATGACTGAATGAGTTGAGTTGTGTGGACCTCAATGATATTCATGGTGCTTTTGATTTGATTTTTTTAATTTTATGGAGAGAAAAGAAAGGCCAACACAGTTTTCAGAAACTCTTCTATTTTCAAAATACTTTGTTAAAAATTAATAATCATGTTTTATTTACAAAATGTAGATAAATATTGCAGTTTATTACTAATATCATTATATTTGTGCATGTAAATAAAAACTTTTTTTTTTAGGAAAAAACTTGCCTTGATTTTTTAATATTATTATTATTATTTGTACTTGGCAACTGAAAACATTTTTCTGATAAAAGAAAAAAAGTAACTCAAAGGCAACAACAACAACAAAATATATAAATATTAATTTAATATTAAAAAATATAAGTTAATGGTGATAAAAATATTAATTGTAAAAAAAACATTTCAATATCCAAGAAAAAAATAAGTTTTCATTTAAGCTTAATTAAAAAGTTAATAGCTTAAATAGTCATTAAAATGGGACATTTTCAAAGTCTTGATTTTGTTTGTAGACTCTTCATGGTTGAATATTACAAAAAAAGCATTATTCTTCCAATATATTACCTTGTTGCAGCACCTCTCTTCCCAGTCTGTCAGTAACGCTCTGTTCAGTTTATTTCAATGAAACCTCTCCTTCTGAAAAGCGTAATGTGCTCTGATTGGCCCGCTGGACCAGTGTATTGTGATTGGTCAACCACTTTGAGAGTGTATAGTAAATGTCACGCCCCCTACCAAAACTGCGTGTTTCAACACACTACTAACCCAACTCAACAAGGCCTCGCCCATTTTTCGCCCTTTATACCTTGGGCGGGAATTATTTAAACGAGGAACATTGTGACGTTTGTTCCCGTAAGAGAACAACGTTTCAGGGAGTTCAGTTCAGAGAGAATAAATCCCTTTGGAGCGACTTTGTAACTTTGCCGAACTTTTTCATGCTCAAACAGCAAATACACTCTAAAGAAAGAATCATAAAAGAACCCCTTTAATAGTAAGTGATTAAACAAACATTATCATTGTCAGTTTGTACAATTCCTTCAGTGTTACCTTACCTGTCCTGTGTGCATTTCCCATTGTAGGCGGCAGTTTGTTGGTCAGTCGAGGTGCGTTTTCTTTTCCTATAGTTGCCCGTCTCGTCGATCAGTAACGGGCTTGTTGGAGGTAGTGGACTGCAGTTGGCTGATCTCATGGGGATCGGCGATGAGCCCTGATTGGTGGAGACAGTCTCAGTGCAGATACTGGTGCTTTTAGAATCAGGTTTAACGTGATTAGTGGAAACAGATTCTGCCTTGATGGTAGGCAAAAAGTCCATCGTCTCTGACTGTCTGATGTCCTCTGTGGACACAGGGCTTTGTTTGTCAAGTCTGCCGTTAGTGTGTGTTTCCACAGATCCCGCCTCATGTGTGCTGCTGGCCGGAGACTGCTGGTCCTCGTCGCCCGGATCTTCCTCTGTATCCTGTACGGATGATTTGATTGACGGAGGAGAGTTCTCATTGATTGGCTGTTCGTTGTCACTGTTGTTTAACTGCTCCTCTTCGATGTCCTCATCGTCATCATCTGAAACACGCCAGCGAAGGAGAGATTAGTTGAAGTGGACACATTGAATATAAGCAACGAGGTTTTAGATGACAGAGATTTATTCACTTCATACCTGGACCAACTTGTTCTTCACTGGCTTGGATCTCGTCTTCAATATCAGGATCAGATGAATCATCCGTTTCTTCATCATCATCTTCCTCCTCCTCGTCCTCTTTTACTTCCTGTTCCTCTTTTTCTTCTGTTTCCTCCTTTTCTTTTTCTTTGCTGTCACCCTGCTGCCCATTAAGCGCCTGCAAACATGAAGGAAGGAAAAACGGATTAAAAATTGCTCATAGTTTCTGGCCGAAAGAGAAGAACGGCTGTTACTTTCAATCAAATTGTGGTTATTTTATTTGCTTGTGTTTTTTATTTATTCAGTATCATTAAAAATATTGAATTTAATAAAAAAGTCGAACATAACACAAATATACGAGTAAAAGCTCATTTAAAACAATAAATAAATCATTTTTGAAAAGCATTTACAGTCTTCGACTAAGTGCATCCAGAATCAACAACACAGCGAAATTTGCATCAAGAATCAAGTTAATTAAACAATACCGGTATTATTATTATTATAATATTTGTATAATATATATATATATATAATATTATTATAGATATTTTAATGTGTTAATTAAAATATATATTTTCTACTTTTTCAAATTAAATAAACTTTATATTTTTTGGAAAATGTAGCTACACAATGCTGTTTATAACTTATATTGTTATATCGTTAAGTATGAATAAAAATAATTAAATATTTATTAAAAATCCATGGTAAACATTCCTTGATAACAAAAAAAAAACCTATTAAGTTTCGCTTTAAACATTTTTATTGTACTTGGCAATTTAGGTCAAGATATCTATAGCTTGAAAAATAAAAATAAAATAATAAAAAGATTTTTCTGATGAAATAACTTGGAGCAAAAATTTTTTAAATAGAATTATATAATAATAAAAATATGAATGGTGAAACATTACTAATATTTCTGATATACTAAAATGACTCAATTTAATGGTTTAAAATACATTAAACACTTAAAATCCTTATAATTTTCAAATATGAATGGTGAAATATTCAAATAGGAATGGTGAAATATTACTAATATTTCTGATATACTAAAATGACTCAAATTAATGGTTTAAAATACATTAAACACTTAAAATCCTTATAATTTATTTTAAGAAAAAGAATTTAATTAATTTTAATGAATTTTTCTCACTTTTTATAAATAATATAATTAAATTACTTCAAAAAAAGTGAAAAAGATTAATTCAATTCTTTTTTAATTAATTAATATATCAATTTTCATGGAAGTTATTTAATTAATCTTTGCATCAAGAAAGAATTTAACTTGATTATTTATTACATTTTGAGATTTTTACATGTTTATAATCATATTTAATTTACTACAAGCATTTCATTACATTTGAAGCATAACATTTCAGTTTGGTTTTATACCTGAATCAGTAATATTCCTCTAGTTCGCTGTAGATTTGAAAACAAAATGAACAATAAGAATGTACGTTGTTCTTTTACCTCTTTTTTCAGTCTCTCTCGCTCTTGTCTTTTCTTCATTTCCTCGACCTCCATGTCTTCCTGTTTATTAGCGTATTTGTTGATCACCTCCTCCAAGCTGCTGAGGGCCATGTCTCTATTGGAGCGTAATCTGCGATGCAGTGTTGGGTCAGCGAGTGCAGGATCTAACGCTGGAAAAACATAGGGAAAAACAATGGAGCTTGCGTTATTTACTTACCATCACATCACTCCAGAAATATACATAAAACACTGATAACGAGTCTGAAGCATCAATGAAGCAGGGCATCACACTAATACAATATGACTTCCTTATCTTCTCTAGTTGAACTGAATAGGAATCAAATTAACTTACTAGGTTTGTATGAATCCGTAAGGTGGCAGCCAAAGTTGTAGACCATGTCAAGGTGTCGTCTCTCCTGCAGTTTGTTGCCCGTCTCTCGGAAGGCTTCTTGAGCGATCTGGGTCATCTGTTTGCGGGCGAGCTGGAGACTGTAGCGTTCGTTGGCACGCTGCACCACCTTCAGGATATCTGTGTAGTCCGGAGGATTGTGAAAAGCTTCTGAACTGTTAATGTAGCGTTCGATCTACAAACCAAAGAGAAAAGCAGACAGTAATATATAAAAACTAATGTATAAAAAATATAGATAAATATTCGTTATTTTATGAATATGTCCCCTGGAATTTCATTCCAGCGCATGAGCAATTTTTATGAGGGTGTCTTTCATCTAGCCATATAAAACCACACTTCGAGATAAAAAAAAAAATCGGTAACGCTTCCTTTTACAGTACAGTACATACAGTATACCTACAGTGTACTTACCTAGAAAGTACTGGCTAATATAAGGTAAGTACATGGAACAGGGGTAGGTTTAGGGGTATGTTCAGGGTTAGTACTAGTTATTACCCAGTAATTGTAGTTAATAAAATAAGTACATAGTATTTACATGGGTAACTGGACTGTAAAAGGAAGCGTTATCAAAAAATCTATCTGAATAAATTTAGGAAAATATTACAAATACAATAAAAAGATGCTTTTATAAATGTAATGTACTACTTCAATTTTAAGTAATAAACACATTTTTGTCACTTTCTTTGGCATTTTTGCCTCAAGCAACATATGGTGGTTTATTAGTCCTGCATCTGAGTCCTTAATACGGTTACATTCACCCACAACATGGTTATTTACGGCAGTGATAACCGCATTCTAGAACCAAACTCACACCTGTACATTTTCAGGACTCACAACTGAATTCTCGGAAAACCTGCGCTGTGAGAACGAACCCGTCATACAGTGTCAGAGACCCCACAACTGTGTGTTGTATTTTCATGTGTGGTTTCGGAAAATTACAGCGATGGAGATATGAACTGTGTGTCATCTGAAGGTTTTTAATACAGTCACTATTCTCCATCCGGAGTGGCTTCCGTCAGTTTTGTGTTCTACACACGAGTGGCGTGACTCAAATGCTTGCTCTCCACACAGATATACAGTAAAAACTGCAGTCGGTTAATGAAGATTAGATCACTTTGGTCACTGTTGTGGTTACTGGTTAGAGAATACGGGCTTGACTTCTGTTGCACATTCACAAACAGTATTCAAAGCACGGCGTTACTGTGTGAACAGGACATTTCAAGACTCAAACCTGTGAGTAAATGCGGTTGTTAGTGCTTAATCCTGTTGTACACACACAGAGTTCAGTAATTTACAGGATTGACAACCCCATTCTACAACCAAATTAACTACGCAGTGTGTACAGTACCGAACTGAACAACTACTTGTATATGACGTAGTTTAAAGTGCATCAGAAATGTTACTCTCTTCTGTATGTGCGGTAAAGAAATCGAAGGGAAAGTGATGGGAACCTCGACTAAATCGTGTTGCAAGACTTTACAAGAAAAACATCGAACAAGAATAGCTCACAATAAACAAAAGTAAACCAAATGCTGAAATTAAGACCAAAATATCGCGACCCGCACGTATTTAGTAACTCCGTAAACGTGATAGCTTTATGAGCCAAGCTTAAACAACAAGCCCAAAAATGCTTATTAGTGCACATGGCACTCTGTGAAGAAGCCTTTCAAAGCAAAACACGATACCACTGTCGACTGTGTTTTACTTATAACTGCTGAACATAAAGAGTCTTTTGTCACTGTAATATTTCTTTAGTCAAAACAGGGGATATCAAAGACACAAAGTTGCTATGGTTACCACCTTAGTGTAAATTATCACAGTTTCTGGAGCGACTCATGTTCCATACACACATGGAACGATACTTTAGAACGATACTACTCACTCCCGCTTTAGATACGGTTTTCAGTAGGGTTGGGTATCGAGAATCGAGTATCGATTGGAACCAGGACTAACTTTTTGTTTCTCCCTGAATCGTTCAAAAGTTAAAATTTCGATTCCTAGTTTTGATATTCACAGTCCGCCGACCAGAAGCAGAAACCGCTGAACAACACCAACGAAGAAACGTCTACCGGAGGTGTTGGCATAACCGCACGAGTCGAAAATGAGTAGCTTACGTCGGCGGTCCAAAGTGTGCCTTCACTTTTCTAAAAATAACAAAATCTCTGCAAAATGCAGAGTATTTCCCTTTAGAAAGGAGTATTTCCTTCAGAAAGACCGTTGGTTAGCAAGGTTAGCTACACTTTTTTGACCCTGCCTCTTAAAAGATCCGGAATCGAGAATCGTTGGGAACCGGAATCGAAACAAGGAATCGGAATCAGAATAGTTCAAATTCAAATGATACACAATCCTAGTTTTCAGTGTGTATGTGGACTAAGAGAACTGATCTCGAGGGACGTGAATTCAGAAGCAAAAGAAAAACCTTTTTGTTGATCTCTGGGTAGCGTGTTCCACTGTAGGCAATCTTCTGCTCGATCACTCGACCCGTCAGCGTGTTGCAGCCCTTCAGCTCGCACAGCTTTTCATAGATCTTCATCATCTGAGACCACAAAAAGAGCATTAAAGATAAAGTTGAAGATAAACCCAATAAAATCTCATAATTTCAATGAAGTTTGACTGCATTAAAACATATCATGAGGAATCAACCAGATCTCAAACTTCCTGTCCATTCCAATAAGACAAGCTAAAAATAAGCTACAACTTCCGCAATGGATTTATTCGAGCTAAATCAGCGAGACGTAGAATTATAACACAAGAAGAAACAGACTCACCTTGCGTTTGAGCTTGTGCTCCTGAATATAACTCGAGTCTTCCTTCTCCAGATCGTCCACACTCAGCTCTCTCTCCTGAAGCCGTCGGATCTCCTCATTATACACCTTCAACAGGTTTTCCAGGTAAGCTATCTGAAACAGAACATGAGAGAACACAAATTACATCTCTCATAATTTCAATGTGCATAAGTATAGAAAACTAAAGTTGCGTTTTAAGTAATTAATCCCATTCATTTTTTTTATTATTTGTGATTTTTAGCAATAACAAATAAACTTTTCAACAAGCCTAACACATCAACATATATTTTAAGTATTGATATATGATACTATAGCCAATTCATGTATTTGCATAAATGTAATGTTTTTATATTGTACTGTCATTGTTTATTTAGTTAAATGCTTCATTAGATGAATATTACAATCCCTAATACAATAAAATAGTGTTGTATGTGTTCTTTACACTTTTCAAAAACTTTTTTTGCTTTAAATCTAAGTTTGAATACATGATTTCATGACTTATTCTGCATTCTATTTACTTTCTATTTTTCTACTTTGAAAAATGTGTTAAAAGATACAAGTCAGACATCATAATTTGTGAAATACAACACTTTCACGGTCAGAGATGGTTCATTCCAAATTGGAATAGTTCCCACTTTAACTGGAACACAGCATGCAAACTCTTTACTGACGACTTTTATAGTAATGGAGGAAATTAAAATTCCCTATGGAGAAAATGAATGGAAAAATAATTATAAAATTCAAGTATAAAATCAGTATAAAATCCAAGACCACTGCCATATCGACCTTCACACTTAAATCTATCTGCGAGTGATGGATTGCTACAGTACCTGTCTCCTTGAAGCCCTTTTTGTTTTCTTCGATTCATCATCCTCGTCTTGCTTTGCCTCTTCTTCTTTAACCTGTGCCTTCTCCGCTATGTTAGTCCCATTGCTCTTCTCCTCGGGTTTTGCCAGAGAAGGGAGAGACTGTATGGAGCTCCGCTTCCGAGCGGTGTGCTGTTTAAGTACGGTGCAGAGTTCGTTAATGTAGACGAAGGTTTTGCCCGTGTTGGCCTGGGCCCGTGTGAGGCAGCGGCCCAGAGTGTTTCGAAACTCCACCGACGACAGAAAGGTCGGCAGGGCCTTAGAGTGTCTGGTCTGTAGATAAGTCACGACTTCCGGATGATCTTGCGAGTGTTTGGAGCAATGTTCCACAAACTGGACCATTCGGTTGGATTAGAAGTGGGAAAAGAAAGGAAAAATTTGAATAGAATTACAGTACGAAACCCCCCAGAATGTTATTTACATGTTAAAATTTCTAAAGTTAGTTTATTATGCACAATAATTTGTTTATTTTCTGCATGGAATATGTATAAACTCTTGGTAAATATTCATAAAAAAAACATACCTCTGCAAACAGTCTTTCATTCTCCGCTTGCAGGACATGAACATCCTTCTTTGCAGATGCAAACGGAGACTGTGTGATGTGTGTAGGAAGTGGCAGCTGATTCTTCAGAGGCGTTTTCGACTGGCGGGTCGTAGTATATGAACAGGAGGCAGATGTGGAAGCTTCTTCATCGTCATCATCCAGGATCACAATGCTGTCCATCACTGCTCCGGCCATCCGAAAGGGAGGAGAACGGATTTGCTGGGGAGTAACGAATGTGGAGGTGTCAAGCCTGCATTTCAACTACACCAATACCTGGAAACACACCAGTTACTCTTTAGGATTTCACTCTTTGTGAAAGTGTCTCAGTAAACAGAGTTACATTTACTCGAGGTGATTCAGTCTCTCTGTAACTGTACCATGCATATCCAAAGTGCTTTTTTAACATCTCAAAATCTACTTCAGTGTATTTCATATTTACTTGTTCAGATTTTTGTACATACTTGAGCACTAAGCATTGAACTGGCCAAGAGAGTCAAAGTCCAAACTGAGATCCCAAAATCTGTGTGTACCTGTAATAACAACATGTTCATCAGTGCAATATTTCAGCATTTCTTATTGAATGTAATATCATGGCCAAATAATTTAAATATTCTCGAAGACATGGGGAAGACATAAAATTAAAAGACAAATGCTCTTTAAATTTGTTTCGGATGGATATGATGTAATTATGCAGAACATGACAACAATGCAATGATGACTAACACTGTGACTGTCAATTCACTTACCTAACATACATTTTCCATCAAAATCATATTAAAAAACTAAAATAAGTATTAGCCCCCACTGTAATAAAAATAAACGAAACTACATAGGATAATGATAGCGGTAACTGGTATTTTGGCGGTAACCATGCCTACCATGGTACAATTTTGTAATGGACTTTAAGGGTTTAACTCCCTTGGAACCATATTTAGTGTATGACCAAGGTAATAGGATCTGGACGCTGTAATAATTTCATATTATTTGGAAGTAAATATAATAATTTAGGTTTGCCTGCTGATCTGGAGTCTGTAGTGTAGCTCTTTAATTCGGTCATTCAGTAACGTACAGCTCAGCTCACTTCCGTTTATTAAAAGCTTCAAAAATCGATCATAAAGAGTAACTTCTCAACATGTCAAGTTCCTCACAGTATTCACATCCCCATCATAAAAATACTTTTGATAAAAACTCGTTATTGATCAATCAATACGAGAACAATTAGAAAGAACTTACGCGCTCGGATCCTGAAACTCAGCGCTGGATGTATGTACAGCTCAACATGAGACGCGCTGGTTCGCTGAGGGCCAGTAATCTCGGCGCTGATTGGCTAAGCGCGTCATTTTTCTTCTGCGATTTGCTTTCAACGTTGTTCATGTGACGCTTATCAGCGCCGCTCAGGGATCAGGAGATCATAACAGAAACTCTGTGTATTTTCTTCAATTTATTGTAATTTATTTATAGACAAGAGGCGTTGTCACATGTACATTTTACATTTTGCATTTTATTATATTTTACATTTGTTATTTAGAAAACACTTTGTCTTCTATACTTATAAAAGTATGTGTATCCTGAGTTAGATTAAATCTATAACATCTTGTGTTTTGTTTCTCCAAAAACAAAACTGATAAACTTATAAACTGAAAACTAACTGACACTGTAGCCTCTGTATTGGGACACACACACACACACACACACACATAGGGACATATATATAGGGACACGTGGACTGTAACAAGCACCTTCCATCAGATGAGACCTTAAACCGAGGTTCTGACTCTCTGTGGTCATTAAAAATCCCATGGTAAGCAAAAATCCCGGGTGTCCCCGGTGTCCTACCCAAATTCCTTTCATTGGCTTTTATTTACCATGGCATCTTAATAATCCCACTGAATTAGCCCAATTTTATGTTGTGGAGAAAAGTAATTTCTTTCTTGGAAATTAACCTCAAGAGGAAGAATTCCAGACGTCCCTAATCTCTAACTGTGGAATCCTGACAATTGATGGTCAACCCTCTTTCATTGGCGAAAAATAACATTCTCCAAGGACAATAAACTCTTATATCGAAGTCTTTGTTTCCGCCACAGAATAAAACATTTTAAAAGATAATTTCAACTTTTTATCTCACAATTGCGAGTCTTTACAACTTTATTTTTTTTCAGAATGGCAAGATATTAATACACAATTGCATGTTATAAAGTCAGAATTGCGAGATAAAAAAAGTCTGAATTGTGAGACAAAAAGTTGCAATTACCTGTTTTATTTTTTGTTTCTGTGGCAGAAACAAGCTTCCATACTTCTCAGAGGCAAGACAGTACGTGACACCTCTTAACAATGGCCTTATTCTGTTCACCATAACCTGTTCTTTACTGGAAAAAAGCAAAAACTGCAAACTTCTCAGATGTTCTTGACCTTTGTCAGTCACGTAGGCCATGAGGCCTCAAACACATCTGGCTTTTATCGTATTTAAACTAATTCTACAATTGTTTTCTATCGGAAACAAAATATTTCAGCAGTCTCTCTCCACTCCCCTTATAGCTGGTGTGTGGTGAGGTGTGGCGATCATCAAATATCTGTTTGTACTCTAGAACAGACCATACAGTGTCGTCTGTGACTGTAGCATTGGATCTGGTTGGTGTAGAAAGGAGATTTAAATACAGTATTTTCATTTGTCAGGCAGTTTCATAATACTATGCTATATTAAACAACCAAGTGAGGCAACCAAGAGCACAACATTAAACAAAATATTCTTTGACTCGAAGATGTACTTTTGTGGGTTATTATGAGATTATATAGTCCACAAATAGCACATGTATTGACACTAACCAGTCACATAGTAAACTCTGGATGGGCTGATGTCTCCAGGAGGAAGATTAGATATGGTCTCTTCACTGTAGGCTTCAGTTCTGATGAACATTAGAGATTTCTCTTGACTCATTGGTACTGAGAAACCTCCTCCATGACCCGGCTTCTCCTGCACAAACCAGCACTCCAGAACCGGACACCCAGAACTGGACACTGTGACTGCAAGACAAATGATTCTTAATTATGTTTATTGATCCCACATAATTAAATGTATAGTTTTGAGTAGGAACCAAAATGCAGCAAAACTTACCACCAAAACACAATGCAAATCCAATAATAGATATCTTGTATATGCTCAAAATATCAGACATCGTTACTCTTGATGTTAAAATGACAATTATGTGCTGCTTACATCTACTTATGTTTGTTCTGTCGGTTTTCCCCTCACAACATTCGTGCACTCGGTTTCACTTTCAGTTTCAATGCGCATGTCAGTCTGCTGTTTGTTTCGCGCCCATGCATATTGCAGGATATCGAAAATATAATACTCCGAGGTCAGTTTAGATGTAAACGTCTTTTAATCACTTAGATACACTAAAATCATTACAACTATTTATCGAAAACATTCATTGCAGCCTTTCAAAGATATTAAGAGTGTCCACTAGGTTGCGGTCCAAGCCAACGATAGTCTTCCAAACTTCAAAATAAGTTTCTTTCTTTTTTTTTTTTTGTAACCACCACTTGGTTTCACGGAACAGAGTCTGGTGCAGTTCAGGACAAATGGGAACACCACCTCTCTCTCATTGCGTGGAACACCAAACCTGTATTAAAAGTGTAGTTTTATGCAGAGGGTTGTTTTTTTTTGCAAACTAAAGAAAACATTCAATAACAGAGAACAGAAGAGAAAAATAAAATAAAATAAAAAATACAATAAGAGAGGGGTTACATACATCAAAATAGACTGCATTAGGTTATACAAAACAATGCAATTTTACAATTCGTTAAAATAACAAATTAAAGGTTCTTTACAACAGACTCAAGAATTATGTGTTTTAGAAACCTTAGAGTTTAAAGGTTTTGAAAGATTTTTAAAGGAAGAAAAAAGGGACTTTTCAGATGAGAACATTCTAAAATATGGCTTAGAGGGTTGTTTTTATATCAGACATTTTTACATATATTTTTTCATTATTAGGCTATTATTATTTTACCCTTTTTGTGTAGGCCTACAATTGTAGTACCTTTTCACAGGTGTGAAAAGTACCAGTACAGACTCCTAATATGATGGGACTAAGTAATGAAGACCAAGTTGACCAGTGAAATAGCTTTAGGCTCCCCTATAGGGATGTTAGTCCATCATTTTAGAGTAATTGAGTGGCAGTTTCTCATATGATGAGGCTGGGAAGAAACCAGGAAAAAACACACAATTAAGTTTAGAGTTATAATGGATCTCTTTCATCAAGGCCAAAAGTAGCAAAAAAGACAGTGAGACATTCACAATATTAAAATAATACAAGTAATGGGCATGGCATGTTTTTTTTGTTTTTTTTTTGGATAATGTGTCTGTGTGTGTATAAACATGTTTTGTTTTAGAATTGAATATATTATGTAATACGTGCATGGGGTGCATGCATTGTAAAGATTAATTAAATTTTACAATTTATATGTTTGCAATGGATTTTTGAAGACAATCACCTGTCACCCACAAGTCTCCTGTCCTTGTGAAAGGTGAACATTACGTGATACCTTTAACTAAGAACACAAAAATACCTCAAACAACTGCAACACGGTCTTTAACCAAGGTAACGTTAGCCAGAAATATGTTAACAAAGGCAGGCAACACTGGTTGACCACACGAATCGTTAAATAATAGCAGATTTTTATATTTTAAAAACTAACTACATACTACATGGAGTCAGTGTATTATATACAATTATACATATTGTAACCCAATGCATTTATTGACTACAAATTACAAAAAAATACACAATTCCGCTCTCTAACTCCATCTATTTGAATCATGAACAGTACAAGCACCACACCGAAGCACTTCCTGACACTATCTGGGTTCTACGTGAATCACGTGACGACCAAGCATTTTGAACTCTCGTTGTTGCTCTGGCGTAAACTCTTTTATCAGTTCAAAGGCGAGAATTAAGATCGACGTTTGTTGCAATTATTCGAAGTGATTTTTCAGGACTAAAAATGCGAGCATTAGTGATTATGCTTCTCGGAGTTCATCTTGCCTATGCTGGTGAGTAGGCTATGTTATTTTAATTTTACAGTAAGTTATAATACAATAGTAACCAGCCAGTGTAAAGTTAACCTTTCTCTTATAAAGAATAAGTGTGTCAGTGTATGATATGTCTCTTAGGAATCTGATATCTTGAAAGAGACATTTATGAAGAGCACAAAGTCTTGTTATTGATACTTTAATGTTAACATTAAGTTAACGTTACCCGGAAATAGCGTGCATTGACGCATTTTACTTGTGTTCTTCTTTAACATTCCTTTTTTAAATAAATATATGTAGGCTAATTTATATTATTTATTTTTTCACATTATTATTGTAGGTTATTTTAAAGATTTTTTTTATTTATTTCAACTTTGATGCCATTTTATAAAACCCTCAATGTGACCAAAAATATTATTTGATTTGTATATAATGTTTTATTTCATAAAAATAAACATTGTATTTGTGACTTTATTTGTTTTTAGTTTGAAGGGTTTTTTTTTTTTAAGTGAGAAGACTACTTTGTTGTTTCATGCAGTTTCGTTTCAAACCTGAACAACGGCTTTTTACCTAGAGACTGATGATGGCTTACTTGCTAAACCAAAACATTGGTTAGGCTATGCCTTAGTAGCCTACAGCACATTTAGGGATAAACCGAAATTTAGTCTAACCAAATTTTGTGGCCAAAACAGTTTTCCGTCTTGGGGAGAAATAGTTTTGAAGGGCCGAAATCAGTGACCAAAACAGACGTAAATTAGCGCTTAATTCTCTGACGGCACGTTTTTTAACTGTCTTCTTGCACAGAACGTGAATGCTTGTCAGCGGCGTGGACACCATCTCTGGTTTGACATTATTAAATTAGCCATTTTAATTGTTTGGCCTAATGATGGATTGATAAAGGTTTTCTGAATTGCTTAAACACATTTCTCATTACTAATAATTTACGCACTTTCTCAAAACCTTAAAAAAACAAATCGTCAAACTTACATTCAGAGAACCTCGGACTCTTCTGGCAAAATCAAACAACTGCCTCAAAACCATGATTTTATCTGTGCTCAAAATCAAACAATGCTTTCAGATCATACACACAGGGAGTCTATATAGTTTTTTTTCAACTGCTCAAATTACAAATCCAAGAATTACACACACAAACTGCAAAATGCCTCACATCTCTTGCAAAATCATGCACTGTGTTCTAAATATCACAAACACACATCAAAAGCAAACATTTGTCTTAAGTTGCAAACACATATGTCATAATATTATAGTTTTGGATTATATCATATACATACAGTTATTCAAAACGTAAAGCTCTTCTTTCATGAGCTCCTATGTAGATTTCTGTACAAGATTGAATGTTGGTGAAAAAAAAGTAAACACAAAATCAAGATTAAAAACAAACTAATTTTTTTTATTGTAAGCAAAATTATAAGATAAAGTGAGAAGTAAATAGTTTAGTCAATAAAATAAACAAATAGTACACAGCAAATAAAATAGTAATGAAAAGGCTATTGTAAGAAATTATAGTCTGCTCCGATCCAACTTCCACTCCAATTGAAATGTTCCTTCACTTAAAAGAGCTTATTTATCATAGAAACAATTCCTTACAATCTCAGTAATATGTAAAAAGTATCACAGAGTCATGGTTATCACCTATAGCGTGGGAGCGACATGCGTATTCAAGGGGCTTCAAATAGATGTTATCACCTTAAACATTTGGCCATTCTTATTTAAAAGAAGATCGAAGATGTGGGCACATTGTCATTGTCATGTCTTGTGGGCACAAGACAGCTCTTCAGCTCCATGATGAAAGAGAAGACAAATTTGTTATTCTTAACATACAAGAGTATTAGAGTATGTCTGAGGATAACCAGCTACGGCTGAACCCATAAGCATACAACAGATCATTTCGAGTGAAAAAAAATAAGAGAAAATAAAATAAAAAAAAGTCAAGGGTACAAGCCTGTGTACATATTTTCATTTCTGAGCAAAGGAACTACTCCTCCCATAAACCACCGCGCCTCACTAAAGTCGACTGAAGCCACCGTAAAAGAGCCTTTTGAGTGACTTCCAAATCTGACGAGGGCCACGTGAACTTTTTCCTCCTGTGAATTTTATATAGTGAATGTGCAGGGGAAACTCCTTTTCCTCGATTTACTGAAGCTTATATGTAAAACGCATTTGCATCTGCAAATGCTAAAACATTGAGCATCTGGCTCGCTTATAGGCTGTGCTGCGGCAACTGCACATCCAATGGTGCGCATAGCTGTCAAAATTGAACATTGAAAATAAGGGAGATTTCACGGAATCCATCCCCCAAATAAGGGATTTTTTTACATGATTCTTAACTTTAAAAATAAAGCACTAATCATTTAAAAGTCTACACAGTTTATAACTAGCCTACATATGTGTAAGAGAGAAAGAGACAGTCTGTCATTTAAAGAAAAAAAAGTCTATATTGTGTATATTTGGATTAGCGGTGTCGCCGGGGTGTTGCTTTTGCCTTTACAACAACAATTTCAACTGTTATCACATATCTTCCAAAATCCGCAAAATAGGGAAGTGGGCTGTCTGTTTATTTTAAAAACAATGACAAATTTTGTGTAGCTTTAAAGAGCCTATATTTATATTTAGCCTGATGGTGGACCGTCACTCAGAAGACAAACTATGTTGTTATTGTAGCCTATATCCTATCTTTATATCGTCTCGAGGAAATGAAATTATAGGCAAAAATAATGTCAATATCTGAAAATCGATTATTATTATTATTATTTGTTTAAATTACATTGATATCTGAATTTATGTAAAAATTTATCTTAAAACAAGGTTAGTGCCCCATGATCTTTTGGCGTTTATATAAGCATATACAATCACTTAGTACAGCCGTAGTTGGTTTTAAGTCTACCATGTATGGTTACGTTTTTATGGCTTATATCTCAAATTTCAATGGAGAAATTGTATAGAATGTTTACTTCCAGCACCGGCTGTGGGCGGGACTTTGAAGCTCTATGTTTTCTAAACGGGTTTATTAAGTTGAAATAGTTGCCGAATGCTCCTTTAAATCAGCAGTTGTCTAAGCTGCGACCCAGAGGCCGATGACGAACTACTTGCTAAACCAACTAAACGGTGGTCTACTTTTAATTAAAAATAAGTATTTTTCTTTTATCATGTATTAGAATAAAGCCCAGTAATAGAAAAAAATGTAATCCTGCCATTTAAAAGAACCAATCGCCTAGGAGAAATTGACTTCAGCATTTTGGTACACTAGATGGCAATATAAGGCCAATAATCATCCCCACTTTCTGGCCAACAATAACAATATTTTGTTTCTGTGAAATAGAACATTAATAATCACTATTTTTACATTTTTGCTTTTTTTATTCCAGTATTGCTGCTTTCAAATAATTCACTTAGTAATACATTTGTCTTTTTTTTTTTTTACATTCATCTTTGCTTGCACTGATATCGTGAAATGTGTTTGTCTGTATTATCCACTGTTTACTGTATATATTTGCATGTCTTGTTATCTGTATTCTTTTGTTATTGGAATTAGAGCTCCTTGGCCGATAAAGCTGTCAATATTTTTTTTTTAATTAAAAGCACATCTTGCTATATTTTTAGGATAATAATAACTCTGAAAATGTCTCATTAAATGTGGTAACTCAGAAAACGTTGGGTTATGTTTTATTTTAGTTTCTTTATTTTAGAGTGTCAAATTTTTCTTTTAAGTACTGATTAGAAATAATACTTAAGTAAATGTAATTATTATAGGGTTATGGTATGGTTTAGGGTTAGTTACAAGTAATTATGCAAAATGTAGTAATTATTATAGTAACTACATTTAACATGTATACTAAGTGTTACCAAACTTTGAATATGAACATAATTACAAATGGAGAAGAATTATTAGGGAATTAATTTTTTTAAATAAAGAATAATGATCAATATTACTATTCATGTAATTCTGACTTGTGTTCATTTTGAATAGTTGTATGTAAGGATGTCTAATTTGAGACGATTACTAAAATTACAGTCTCCCTGTTTGTGTCTTTGTCCGCAGGAACACACTCTCTGAAATACTTCAGCACTGCTGTATCTGGAGACACTGACTTACCACAGCTCACTACTGTTGGTCTAGTGGATGATGTGCAGATTATGTACTTTGATAGCAAAATAATGAAAGCTGTGCCAAAGACAGAGTGGATGAGAGAGAATGAGGGAACAGATTACTGGGACAGTGAGACTCAGACCAACATTGGTAAACACAAGGTCTTCAAAGACAATATCCAGATTGCAATGCTACGGTTTAACCAGTCAAAGGGTAAGTTAATAGCAAAACCAACAGACAAAGCCAATATGATCAAATACAGACTTTGGTAGGATTACTGGCTAGTGAAATATTGGATCCCATTCTAAAAAGCATGTAAAAGGTTAACTAGTGCGTAATTCAGTGAATAATCACTAATAGATGTAAGTGCAGCATTCCTTTATTCTGTTATTGTCTGCACAGAATCATTTACTGTTAGCCCAAAATAATAATGTGAAGCTTCAATCATTCTTTTGCTCTAAATCTTGAACTCTGACAATCCTACACAGATAAATAATGCAGCAATGTTGTTGAAAGAAGGAAATGTCAAGGTCTGCTGGTTTCTTTTATTATTTTCATTATTATTATCATTCAAACACTAATATCCATACAAATCCATTTAAACTAATTTTAAAGGGATAGTTCCCCCAAAAATGAAAATTAAGTCTTTAATTACTCACCCCATGCTATACCAACCCCGTAAGACCTTTGTTCATCTTCGGAACACAAATGAAGATGGAAAGAAGATAAAAGGCATTTATCTTAAAACAAAGTTAGTGCTCCATGAACTTTTTGCGTTTATGTGAGCATATACAATCGCTTAGTACAGCCGTCGCTAGTTTTAAGTCTACCATGTATTGTTACTTTTTTATGGCTTATATCTCAAATGTCAATGGAGAAATTGTATTGAATTTTTACTTACGGCACCGGCTGTGGGCGGGACTGAATAGAACATGAGTGTGACGAAGACTGTTAACGCTTTCCTGCCTGTGTTTTCTCCTCTACACTGCTGATGAAATGTTGCTCTTCTTTCTAGAATCGAGACACATGAGACGGTCAAGGGTGAAATAGGTCACAGTTTCCACAGTTAGATTAAAAAGGAATCTATCCCATATTAAAAAAGAAAAGAAAATATGAACATGTAGAATATGTACTGAATATGTAATGTAGTATATGTAATGAACTCTTGTGAACTGTTATTATGGTAAAGTTGAGTCACATATCAAAAGTGTGAAGAGTCTTGAGATTCAGTCAAACTGATCATTTAACAAAGACCAACAGATTAAAAAGAGACAGTCCATAAGAAGTATTTATTATCATTATTATTGAATACACAGCAGCTGTCCAGTAGGATTTGTGAATGCTCTTTTGTGGAACCAGAGATTACAATATAAATCCATGTTGTTTGTTTATTGTCTGTTTTATTTCTCCGCATCTGGTCTTTTACTCTCGTCATAATAAATTCACAACTCAGCTAAAATATTATTTATTTATTTATTTTTTAATAGAATGGCGGCTAAAATACAAAAAAAAAGTTCAGTCAGATTAATTTGATCCTGAGTCAGACATGTTTGGACTTTCTGGTTGACTGATGATTTTAACTTGATTTTATGAATTGATTAATATTACAGATACATTCAATCTGTCTCTGTTCCTCAGGTGTGCACTCATTCCAGCAAATGTACGGCTGTGAGTGGGATGATCAGACTGGAGCAACAGATGGGTTCTTTCAGGAAGGATATGATGGAGAGGACTTTCTGTCTGGGGATTTTAAGGAGTTTAGATGGATTTCTCCAGTGCAGCAAGGAATCCCCACTGTACAGAAGTGGAACAGTAACAGAGCTAATCTTGACTATTACAGAAATTACCTCAGCACTCTGTGCATTGAGTGGCTGCAGAAGTATGTGCAGTATGGAAAGAGCAGTCTGCAAATAAAAGGTACATCACTTCTTATCCAGCTTTGATTATAAAGCCCTACATGTTTTGTAAAAAAAAAAAAAAAAAAAAAAAAAAAAGTACACTGGAATTGTCATTGTAAAAAATAGTTTTGTCACTTTATATATTGTAATGGTGTAGTGTTAATCATTCAAAATATATTGTTTTGATTATTTTAAGCAATATAGATCATGTGGTTTGCTTGTAGATATGAATTAAAATATATTCTTTAAATGACTTACTTCAAAAGATCCAGGAAAAGCATGTTAATCTAATCTCATCAATTATGAACCGGCTAGAAAAGTATAAGCTGAAGTAGAAGTAGGCATTATGTGTTGTAGTGGCTAAAGCTCAGTGTTTAGTTACAGATTACTGTACAGATTCCTTAAGTTAAGAAAACCTTAGATTACTTGTGTTTTTATTTACTCGACGTGACAAAGTTTCATTGAAGACCAGACACTGCAGGAAGACTGACAGTTGCCCAGTTATAGATAAATAGAATCTGGATAAGCAGCCGTTTAGCATTGATAGATAGAATAATCTGATCTTCCTGTTATAGAGCACAGTCCCTGGTCCCTGGCTAACCTAGAAGACTTTATTGTTGTCAACCATATCAAAATAGATATTTTATTGCTAAATTATAGGCTGGCTGTGATGACAAGGAGCTCTGTCTCAGTTCTAAATTTAGTGACAGTCTAGAGGAGAAATGGTTACATAGAGTGAATATACAATTAACCTTATTCAGCTCCTGCTCTTGCTTTAGTTGAGAACAGAGCTGATGAAGCAGAATCTAGCAAACACTTGTAGAACTGGGATTATCTTAGCAGGTCCACCACACTTCTAACACACATTACACAATGAACTGGATGCAAGTGGATCCAACATTCACAGTGTGAATTACATGACTTGTTTGGGAAGACCTCAAAATTGTGTGATTCAAATGAGCTTTATTGGCATTACTTATACAATATTGCCAAAGCATTGGCTATTACATAAATTAATCAATAAACAAATGCATGAATACTCTCTCTACAATAATAATTCTCTCTCTCTCTCCCCCCCTCCAGTCTCTCCTCAGGTGTCTCTGTTGCAGAAGTCTTCCTCTTCTTCAGTGGCGTGTCATGCTACAGGTTTTTACCCCATTGGAGCAACAATCTCCTGGATGAAAAATGGACAAGAGCATCTTGAGGACGTGGATCTTGGAGAACTTCTTCCCAACGAGGACGGAACCTTCCAGAAGACGAGCACCATCAAAGTTTCACCCGAGGAACGAAAGAACAACGAGTTCAGCTGTGTGGTGGAACACCAGGGGGAAACCATCAAGATCCTTCTGACAAAGTACAATATCAGGACCAATGAGGGTGAGAGAAATTAAATTAAAACAGACCAATGCTTTGTTAAAAAGGATGTTTATTAAGATTAAGAATGACATTAGGATGAAATTATATTATTTCTATAAAAGAAACTATGGTATGTGAGTTTGGTCATTCTCAGTCACAGCTTGGCTTCTTCTCTTTAACAAATTCTTGACTCACAGAGAGGAAACAATTTCAAAACAAACAATAGAGCACAAACATAATATGATTATACCTGTATTGTTTCTACATAGCAGATATTGTCAGTATGCAGTTAAAGTAATATACAAATGTACTGCTGATCACAGTTACACACACTGTTTGAGATTATCAGCTCTGGTTAGTCGCATTATCCAGCTCTTTGAGTAATCTGACGTTTTCCTCTGATCAGGAAATTCTCTTCCCATCATGGCGATTGTTGGTGTTCTTGTTGCTGTCGTTCTGTTGATCGGCATTGGTGTCATTGGGTATGTGGTGTATAAGAAACAAGGTGAGGACACAGTTTTGGCCGTACAAACTCTGAAATATCTTAAATAGCAAATATGAAATGTTGTTTCTGACTCAAACTAAATTCAAATTGCATTCCATTTGTGTGCTTCACTGATTGTAGTCTTAGTTTTGATAATGTTACTCTGGTGGATGAATATTAAAAGAGAAATAAATATTAGTGATGTCAAATTGATTAATCACAAGTTACTAACATAAAAGTTTGTATATAGATTAGATTGATCATGATTACTCGATTTGACAGCATTTATAAATATAAATAAAATATACTTTCCTTTGTATTTGGTGTTCATTGATTGAAACTGCTGAACTTACATCTCACAACTTTGATTGTTTTACAGGCTTTAAACCTGTCAGCGGTAAGTTCTTCAAACACAAATAATAACAATTATAATAAAAAACATCATGAGTTCTGCCATTGGTCATGATTTGGTTAATAGAAGTATCTTCATATATCTAAACCCATAATGTGATGCTTGATAATGTAAAATAATACAGTAAATAAAACCGAAGTTTGTCCTGAAACATTTCTCTCTAATGTACATCATATAAATATGATATGATATAGACAGAGACTGCTGTGCTAATCTAGTCTTGTATTATCTGTTGTTTATTTTGTTTTTATTTTAATGTTGTTTCTGTTTTAGGTTCTGAGGATGGTTCTTCTAACAGCTCAGCTACTCCACACGCATAAAGAGTATGTGTTCTCATTAATCAGTGCAACTCTCTCAGTCTCTCTGTGAAATGAATGAAATGTAACATGTTTCTTCTGGCTTTTCAGGAGACTGGACATGTGCGAGAAACAAGTTGAAAAAAAATGCTTGTCATGATGCCCATCTTGCTTACAAAAATGCACGAAAACATACACTCACACACACGCTCACACACACACACACACACACACACACAATGAGAGGGAGAGGGAATCATAGATTTCTGGGTTTTATCTAAGGCTCTGAATTAATTACATCCAAAAAGTAAGGTTTTTGTTTCTTCACACTTTCTTATCTTATCAACTTTTTAAATTTAACCATATAGAAATACAACTCATTAATTACAGAACTTACATTAGAGAATGTGTATATTTCTCTTTAGTGACAGAAGAAAACAAAGAACACAAATCATTGATTGGCAGGGTTCGTAGATTTGAGAAAATTGATTTGTAGGTTTGTGACGTCAGGACTGAACATTAAAAAGAAAGTATAAAGCTGAAGTGTTGATATCTCCTGTGTAGAGCAGCGTCTCAGATCATTCTTTATGTCTGTGTGTTTCTACAGTGACATTATCTGTGGAAGCTAGAATATGAAGTAAATCAGGAGAAGACTAGTCCTGGAAAAATTGTTTATCAGCAACATTTAAATACATTTAATTAAACTTTAAAATGGTATAGAGTGCATGATTTGTGAAATTTGTCTTTTCCGTCAATTAAATTTACCACCATGTAGCTTTCACTTTTTATTCCTTGTATGGAATTATTATTTTTATTCCTTGTATGCCTTTTTTGTTTGTATATTTCCTTCTTTTTTATTTCCTTTTTTTTTTTTAATTATTTAGATAAGTTGTAGTACAGAATACTAGATTCTGTTATATATTCTTGATTCTTGTTAAATAATCATAAATGCTGTACTATTAAACTGTTGCATATATCTTAACAATACAATTAAATACAGATATTTTCCTTAATTTGAGGTTTATAAATCTAAATTATTTACATGAATGTTTTTCTTTGTATATTGGTTGCATTCAAAAAGTTGTAATGTTGTTTTGATTCTTTCGAAATAAATAAACTTCACAAAATGAGCAAGTGGCGAATGTCTTTTACATTTTACAAATAGGAGAATTCATATTTTATCACAATTATTAACAATTGAATCAAGACCCAAAATGGTCATAAAGGCATAAAATATAGAAAAATTTTAAATATTTTTTTTAATGAATAAATAAATATGTATAGATGACAACCGTGACTGTGGTATACAAATATTTAGTCAACATAAATTTAAAAATGAAAAAAAAAAAAAAAAAAAAAGTTTAGTGAATTTAGTTTATATGCTATGCTATAGATGACATCAGGACTAATTTTTATTTATTTATTAAAAAGACTTGAATAAACAACAAAAATGTGTGTGTTTTATCACCAATATATATATTTATATTTGTTTCAGGATTTTATATACCAAACTTTGTAAAATTGATTCTCAACTATCTTTTGAAAGATATAACAGAATGATTCGATATACCATTTTGCTTTATGCAAAATGTGTGTAAAATTGTCATAAGTGGGTTTTTATTTTATACAATGTATCTATACATCATAACTAATTTGCATATTAATGTACTCTTGGTGCAACATGTAATGCAAAAAGGAGTGTAATAGTAATTGGCTAGATTTTGATAATTTCTAATATTTCATTGGAATATTTAAATATAATACATTTCCTTGTGTCTCCCCAAAAATGCCTGATAAACATGATTTAAGTGCTGGTGTCCAATACAGTGGACATGTATGAAATATGTCTTGTTTCATAACAGTAAGTCATAATTTGATTTGAAACCCCATAATATTTTATTGAAATGATTATTTATGATAAACAGTTAAAAAATAGTAAGATTTAAATGATAATTAATTACGAAATATTATCATATTCCATACATTTAAGCACTTAAGTAACGTCAGTCACATACTGTATAAAACTGTGACATGTATTATGTCAGAAGCGTATTCCGTTCAGCGACTTCATCATCTCAGAATTACGAGATAAATTTCCATGGAACAAAAGTTTTATCTCTGTTTTTCTGAATTAATGACTTGAATTTACTTGAGTAACTTATTCATTCATAAAAACAGTTTTTCAAGAAAAAACATATCTCATAATTCTGAGATAATAACCTCATTAATTCAGAAAAACAGAGCAAAAACATTTTTCTTGTTTGAGAAGTTTCACTAGCGTACAATAAAATATTGCAACTTATGTTTGATGCTGAATATATTTTACGTATAGCTGACATAAAGAAATCTGACTAAAATCTGACATTAATGGTACATAATTGCTGTTTATTAACCTCAAACACTAATATATATATATATATATATATATATTTCAGGTTGGTCTAGAGAGCAAATGTTGAGCTCAGGTTTTAGATAAAGAGCAAGTGGCGACTTAAAGGTGACTAGGACCTTAAAGGAGTAGTTCACTTTTTAAAAAAACTTTAGCTGATAATTTACTCAACCCCCATGTCATCCAAGATGTCCATGTCTTTCTTCAGTCAAAAAAAAATAAGGTTTTTGATAAAAACATTCCAGGATTTTTCTCCATATAATGGACTTCAATGGCAACCAAACAGTTCAAGGTCCAAAAGACAGTTTCAGTTAAACTGCAAACTGTTCAAAGGGCTTTAAACGATTCCAGACGATGAATAAGGGTCTTATCAAGCGAAACAATCGCTCATTTAATAAATAAATAACAAATTTTAAGTTTTATAAGCTCAAATGCTCGCCTTGCTCATGTTCTGTGACACACGCGGTTCGTGACTCTCCTGTTCGAACTCGTTCATCAAAATGAACAAATCTTTTTCCGAGTCAATTCGTTCATTTCGTTCGTTGAATGAACCAAATGAAACAGAAAAAAAATTCGGTCATTTTGAGTGGATCGATCACTAACAAGTGTAATAATAACAGAGCTTCTCTTGAGAGCGTAAAACTTTACTTTAACATTGTGTGCATTGAGAGGTCGAACAAGTATGTGAGAAAGAGCAGCCTGCAGAAAACAGGTATCAGTAATAATTATGCAGAAGTGAGCATGTGCGGGTTTTCATAAACAGGGATATCACCCTGTAGCCCAAGACTGGGTGTTCACTAAAGGAGGGCTGAGGCCTGTCAGTACCTGGATGGGAGATCTCCTGAGAAAAACTATTTCTGGAAGAGGTGTTAGTGAGGCCAGCAGGGGGCGCTCAGCCTGTGTCTATTTGGGTCCTAACGGCCCAGTATAATGACAGGGACACTGTACTGTAACAAGCACCATCCTTCAGATGAGACCTTAAACCAAGGTCCTGATTATTACAATATAACCTGGTCATTAAAAATCCCATGGCACTTCTCGTAAAGAGTAGGGGTGTCCCCGCTGTCCTAGCCAAATAATGATTCCTGTTCAATAAAGTAGCACGATTTTATGTTGAGGAGAAAAGTCATTTCTTTCTTGCAAACGAAGCTCAAGAGGCCGAGTTCCAGACGTCCCTATCTCTATCTGTGGAATCCTGCCAATAGAGCTCCGGACGTCACGTGACCTACTCTGTTTAAACCGCCATATTGGCAGGCAAGACGGTCAGGGACCGGGACGTGAATGAATGACGGCAGCTTTAGTTTCAAGGCAAAAGAGTTCACAGCACACTTTAATTCAAAAATACATAATCTATGTATAATCTCTGTAGATCTATAATACTCCCGGGTGCTTTTCATGTGTATTGATAAAGGAACTGATAGTTTTCCTGAATGTAGGTTATAGGAGGAAGAAGAGTCAGCCTCCACAGAACATATATTTTTATTTATTTTATTTTTCGTGCATTTATGAGGGGAAAAAAATGTAACGGACATGATGACAGTTCTCCATTATAGACCGAAAGTGACTTTAAAACTTTCACAGACTTCAGAAAGCACCTTTCTTTAAAGTAGCCTAATTGTATCTTATACAATTCCTATCTTATTTTAATTAATGTTTAATCAACCAATTGCCTTGATTAAATAAATAAGACGTAAATGTACAAGACGATAGAAAAGAAACAGATGCCAGCACGTGAACTGGACTCTCTAAAACCGAAATTCACCGTTGTTAGGCTATTTGCCTCACAATCCTTATGAATGTATAGAAAGCGTGATGTCTACTTTTAAAACAGAACATTTAAAAACGAAAAACATGATCTCTTCATGCTTATGTAATAATCCATATGAAATGTGCATTTCTCTCTGGTGCGTTACTGTGAAGATCGCGAGTCAGCATTATCAACTTCATATCTTGAAGACGACACACTGACACAGAAAAACCTTGTTTAATAATAAACAATTCAAATGTCTCCTTGCTATATTTGACATATTCATAATCATTACCTTTGCCGGTTCTTTGCAGCTTTTAGATACTTTGGAGCGCCACCCTTGTTACGTGAACGCACCATGCATCAGCACCAAAAACGTGATTTTTTTAGTATTATTATTTTTTTTAAATCTAAAATAAAAAAATCATGATACGAACCGAATTTTGGTATATTGTTACAGCCTTAGTAGGATGAGAAAGCAGGAGTTTAGTCGTTTGTTAGTTGTAAAAAAATAATAAAATAAAATAAAAAAGGCTATCTGAGCATCTTTGTCAAGCGCAAACCAGTACAGAAGTAATCAATAAATTATCGGGGAGGGTCATGCTTTTTTCACAATCGTTTTGGAGGGTCATAGAAAAATTAATTAGGCCTACTGGGAGTCTCTTCAAGTCTTTTTTGACTTTCCCAAAATTTTTCCCAGGCATGAAAAAAGCCTAATGATGTGTCATTAGTTGTCCATTGAAATAATCAATAAAATAAAATAAAAGGAAAAATCGTTTATGGAAAGTGTGTGAAACATTGTGTTTTATGGGATAATGATACTGACACTATCTTTACTGACACTATTGTACAATTATTCTTTTATTCTTTTATATCTTTATGGTGGTATTAAATGGGTTAACTGTTTAAACATTCCCCGAAGTCATTTTGCAACTTTATGGTTTTAAATTTTAACTAAACTTTAAATCATTCAACCCCAGCCGCTCTGGCGCTCCCCTGATTTGCCTGCCAAAATGGCGGAGTTTAGATTGCGTGACGTCAGCTGCATATTCT
Organism: Cyprinella venusta; assembly: GCA_038021265.1. Lineage (NCBI taxonomy): Eukaryota > Metazoa > Chordata > Actinopteri > Cypriniformes > Leuciscidae > Cyprinella > Cyprinella venusta. The sequence continues at coordinate 26,608,683 of CM075878.1, read as the reverse complement.
CCAATGATGTTCTCTTATGTTTCCGCCACAGAATGTAACTTTTAAAAAGACAATTACGACTTTTTATCTCACAATTGCGAGTCTTTACATCTTTATTTCTCAAAATTGCAAGATATTAAAGTCCTGTAAAGGCAATTCTACAAAAAAGTTCTAAACACATTATAAATGTTACAAATGTTTGGAACCCATGAGCTGCTGTACACCCTATTTCATGGGTCACCAAACTAAGGCCCGCGGGCCGAATCAGGCCCGCCACACCCTTTTGACTGGCCCCCCAACCCCTCTGCCCACTATTTGAACCGGCAATCCCCAAAAGTCGTCATGCTTTGATGTTATTTGTGTTCGAAAATAAATAAATGGAAAATCGGTGGTATTTCAAATTAAAACAAAATGTGAAGACTCGATTACTACTTTTGCAAACAACTATTAATGATAAACAAAAATGGCTGTGCCAGGCTAGTAATCTGTACTACACAATGAGGCCTGCTGGGGGTCAGTTTGGTCTTGGTCACACAATTCTATTTTATATAGCCCCGGCCCCCCATCACAGTCAGGAACGATAATGTGGCCCCCAGAGAAAAAAGTTTGGTGACCCCTGCCCTATTTGATGTCTGATCTCCCTATCTCCACACACACACTCCCCGAACACATTCGCATTCACCGCTCATCTCGAGTGAGTGTCAGTACTGTTAGTTACTACAGCTAAGCCTACAGTTTTCTAGCTAGCTATGCCTTCGACACTGACATGCATGGGCTACTACCTGGATGCGATCATGTACAAAACAGATCGGTATCTTCATTTAAATTCCTTTAAAAACGATCACATCAAGAAGAGGTTTTTAGAGAGCTTACTTGATGAAGAGCTGAGGATCACCGCCAACACCCGCCCCTGTAGTGATCGTTTTACACTGGATCGTTTTATAAACTTTCCTCAGACAACCTGGATTCACTGATAATTCCCAGATAATCTGCTGTTACTGTTGAACGGGGCCGAAACGACGATCTCCCGCCTCAGTGTTCATCCTCCCGTCTTCAAAAGCTAATCAGCTAATATCACCATAGTCAACAGCTTTCACGTGAGTGGGCGTGGTTTCAGCGCAGCCAGCGCACACGCCCCCAGTGTTTGAGAGCAGAGAATCCTGCTCATTTTTTCATGATTTTGATAGCTTATTTTATGTAGGCCTACTTCCCGGCTTTTTTATCATTCAAATTGGGCTGGGTGGCTAATTACACATTTTTCTGTGGTGTGACAAACTCAGAACACATACTTAATTTTGACTTTACAGGGACTTTAACTCACAATTGGTAACTGCATTGATTTAGTACTTTCCCAATGGCCACCAAAGCACTTAACATTTTGCCTCACATTTACTCACTCATTCACACACAGACAAACCGGGAGCTGGGGATTGAACCACCAACCTTCCAGTTTGTAGACAACCTACCTACATGAACCACTGAGCCACTGCCGTGGCCTCAGTCACAACTTAAAAAAGTTTATATCTCGCAGATTCTGACTTTATATCTTGAATTTCTGACTTGATAACATGCAATTGCAGGTTTATCTCTAAATTCTGACTTTTTTGCACGAATTGTGAGATAAAAAGTTGCAATTTTTATTCTGTGGCAGAAACAAGTTTCCATACTTCCCAGAGGCAAGACAGCACGTGAGACTTCATAACAATGGCCTGATTCTGTTCACCATCACCTGTTGTTTACTGGAAAAGCAGACTAAGCAAAAACTGCTCCGGGACCACACTAACTTCTCACATGTTCTTGACCTTTGTCAGTCACAATTGTTTTCTATAAGAAACATAAAATATTTCAGCAGTCACTCTCAACTGGTGTGTGGTGAGCGCACTGACTATTGATCAGGACTTTATTTACTGAATTAACTATTTAAAAGCACTTGTTCATTTCACCCACACTTTTAGATGCTGTTATTAAAATATTGTCCTTTAACATTTTTTGTACTTGAATTCTGATCCAGTCCTGTGACGTTTCCTTATTATTATAAATAATTGTTTGATCTTTCTAACATCATACATGTCTATTATGCTTGACAAAATTGCTGAAACAGAAGTTAGCACAAAAAAGCAACTCAAATTCTCGGCCATATTTGACTTACACAATTTGACCTATACAAATTAGAGCCCATAAGATCATTTTTGTTGTCTTTGTTTGAGTTAGCAACAGAAAATTCAACAGAAAAGTCTTTAGTTTGATAACTATTTAATTTTTTTTTCTTTACTTTGTCAGATACAGCAATAAAACAGTGAGTATGGCATGAATGTGAGATCAGATGTGTGATGTTCTGAACTTTCACTTCACACATATCAGGAGACTTCCGTTTATTTTCTGTATTTTAACTGTTTATAATACAAATAAAAAACTTTTAATTTTTTAATTGAATCCATCTGCAGCCTGATCCCCTCAGGAACTCGAGATTTGAGAGAGAAAGTCAGGTAACTAATGATTCACAACACACCGGTCATTATTTATTTGAAGCACAACACTTGCATATCTCTAAACAATTAATAAAAAAGTTTCAAACGCTTAAAATTCAGAGCCCCAAAACTAAATGCAATATTTAAAATAAAATAATCCACTTTCATTTTTTCAGAATCTGTACAACTATTATTAAAATCTTTTAATAAAATACCTGCAGAGAGTAACCAACCCAAACACAAACAGCCATCTGAAATTCTTAAGCAAAGACTGAAACACAACATAAAACTATTCTGACAGGATTATTTACAAGCAGTTTCTCTGCACACTATTCAGCCTTCAGGATCAACTCCAGATCCAGGTTTACTTCTCCTTCTACACAAGAGACAGATATGAAATAAGCAGACAGACAGTTATACACGAGAACTACAGACAGCATCGATGAATTTTAAAAATGAAATTTGAGAGTGTGATTTAGCAAAAAAACTATGTTACTTACCTTATTCTCTAATTCAGAATCACTGGAGTCTAAATGAAAACAAAAATTGACATGCTTGGATATTTAATACATTCCAGGGCATTTCATATTACAAATACAATTCTAAATACAATTATTTTTTCAATGGAACAGATAATTTTATCCTCAGTTCATGTGTAAATAGTAGGGCTGTCAAAACGATTAATCGCATCCAAAATAAAAGTTTGTGTTTACATAATATTTGTGGGGGCACTGTGTATAATCATTTTAGATATATAAATACACACACATGCTTGAATATATTTAAGAAATATTTTCATGTATATTCTGTATATGGATTTAAATATAATTTATATTATATATAAATACAAATATTTCATATATAAATATTTTTTTTTCTTAAATATACATGCATGTGTGTTTTTATTTATATACAAAATAATTATACACAGTGCCCCCACAAATATTATGTAAACACAAACTTTTATTTTGGATGCAATTAATCGCGATTAATCGTTTTGACAGCCCTAGTAAATAGCTCTTCTGTGCAGCAGTGATTTTAGAAAACCCTCTTACCAGAAGAGCTGAATGTCCAGTAGAGAAACTTTATCATGCCGTAAAGCACCAGAGCAACAGCGACCATCGCCATAGAGTCCTCAATAGAAGGAGCACTGACACCTGTATGAACAAAACATCACATCAAGAGTTGCAGAAATATTCTTCTGGAAATTAAAATATGAATCAGACTGTCATAAAGACCCACCTTGAAATAAAAACAATTGAAGTGGACTCAGGTTTAATGATTGATCATAAACACTGTCTGAGTATCAGTATCACTCACCAATCACACTGAGTGTCGCTGTAGCTCGCCGTGTTCCTCCATCGTGTTTGGCTACACAGGTGATGTCACCACCACGACCGAGCCTCATCTTACCCGAGTCCAGCTCCAGACGACTGCTCTGACTGAAGGTGCCATCAGACGCCTGTCTGTGACCCGTTACACCACCCTGACCCAGAGAGCGGGACTTCCCATCAGCCCCGGTGAACTCCCAGCCCAGATCCAGAGTGTGAGGAGCAAAACCAGACGCTTCACACTGGACCAGCAGCACCTGCCCAGGAACCAGCAGAGGAAGAGGAGAAGGATAGATGGAGAGAGATGGAGGCTCTGGAAAGAAGAGAGGTAGTGATGGTTACCATTACATATTATATATACACATCAAACATCATATCCATAATAATTTATGCAAATCTGACTTGGTTCAGTGTATTCAATCATCTCACCAACTATCTCGAGGTCCACGGCTACCTGAGCCAGCAGATGTGGAAGATACACTGTGCATATGTACGTTCCTGAGTGTCTCACTTGAGATTCTTCCAGAATCAGAGATGCATTTCCTGTTTCATAGAGGCCTGAGATGTCTATATCGGCTCCGGTCTCTGATGTCTCAGCAAACCGATCGTTCTTGCCATCGTAAGCAAGGACCAGCCGTCCTTCACCCCGAAACTGATAACGCCACTCGACAGAGAACCCAGAGCCGTGAACTGGAGAAGACGGGTCGACCCAGAACCCACAGTCTAACAGAACCGGTTCTCCCAGTCTAGAACGGACCACAGGAGTTTTACTGGAGACACTGAGAATGACTTTAGGAAAGAGAGAAATAAAGGACGCATAGTGAGCAAAGAAAGTGTTTAACCATCATTAGAACAGAAGGGCTAAACAGAATGTAGGTCTTATTTAATTAATTAAAATTAGGGCTGTCAAATGATTAATCACGATTAATTGCATCCAAAATAAAAGTTTTTGTTTACATAATATATGTGGGTGCACTGTGTATAATTATTTTACATATATAAATACACACACATGCTTGTATAAATTTAAATATTTTCATGTATATACTGTATATAGATTTATATATAATTTATATTAGGCTATATATAAATATTATTTATATATAAATAATATTTTTTTTTCTTAAATATACATGCATGTGTGTGTATTTACATATATACAAAATAATTATACACAGTGCACCCGCATATATTATGTAAACACAAACTTTTATTTTGGATGTGATTAACCGTGATTAATCATTTGACAGCCCTAATTAAAATATAAGTTACAGGAACTGCTAAATCAAATTGGAATGCAAATGAAATTAAAATTAAATTAAAAGAGCACATTATGTATAACTATATATAATAATAATTCTTAATATTATTTATTAAATAATATAGATCATTATTATGTATTATGCAAAATATACATATATATTATTGTAAGAGCCACATAGGGATGAGTTCATCTGAAATAATAATTTAGTAAAAAATAGTAAGAAAATATTTCATGAAGATTTATAAGAATTATTATTTTATTTATTTTTTGGATTCAAAATGCATATTTAGTAATGTTTAGATCTGAATATATTTAATTATTTTGAGCTTCCAGTCAGATCGCACTACGTCATAACGCAAGTGAATGGATGTATTTTAGTTCGAAGTTAGAGACGTTGGAAGCAACACAGTTTTTTGACCGTACCATGTCTATGTAACAGTTTTTGTTTTATGTTTTAGAAGCAAACATTTAAAAAGAAGATCGTGGTTTGCTCGTGTTTCAATTAGTGGTTACAATTTGACTGACTTCAAAAGGTTGCACAGAAGAAGAAAACACAAAATAGGTGCCACTGCCACTACAATTATTATTTTATGTAATGTTATGTATTAGTTTTTCTGCCAATACATACAAGTTCAGGGTCTTTACCGTTTGGCTCTTTAGAAGCTGAAGGCGCTCGCATAATATTGGACAACGTCAGCTGCTCGTCAAGCCCTTGTGCTGCCACTGAGAACCAATCAGCTTGCAGGTAGACTGGACTTTGGGCGGAGTCAGTGAGAGCTGATGCCCATCTGACCATGGAGGCGTGAGGCGTGAACGGGTTAATCTCACACTTTGGTTTGTTCACAGAGCCTTTGGGTGGGTTCAGGGCGGCACTACAGAACGTGCCAGCTGGATCTGGAGGAGAACAGTGCATTACAGTTTAGTTATCATCAAATATCTGTTTTGTACTCTAGAACAGACCATACAGTGTTGTCTGTGACTGTAGCGTTGGAACTGGTTGGTGTAGAAAGGAGATTTAAATACAGTATTTTCATTTGTCAGGCAGTTTCATAATACTATGCTATGCTAACTATACAACCGAGTGAGCACAACATTAAACAAAATATTCTTTACCTTGAAGATAAACTTTTGTGAGTTATTAAGAGATTATATAGTCCACAAATATCTTTAAAAGCACATGCTGTATTGACACTAACCAGTCACATAGTAAACTCTGGATGGGGAGATGTCTCCAGGAGGATGAAGATCAGATATGGTCTCTTCACTGTAGGTTTCAGTTCTGATGAACATTAGAGATTTCTCTTGACTCATTGGTACTGAGAAACCTCCTCCATGTCCCGGCTTCTCCTGGACAAACCAGCACTCCAAAACCGGACACCCAGAACCAGAAGCTGCAATATAGGAGAGATAATGCAAGATTAGAAATATTATGAGAGTTATGTTCATTGATCACACACACATTTTAATGTATTAAGCTGTCGTCTTGATTACAAACAGGCAGCAAAATCTTACCACGAAAACACAATGCAAATGCAATGATAGATAACTTGTATATTGTCGAAATCTCAGACATCGTTGCTTTAAAAATTTAAATGATATCTCTGTACGGCTGTAATTTTTGGTGTGTTAAAGATCATTCGCCGGATTTCCCCAAAATCCCGTGCAGCTTCCAGCGTTTTACTTTCAGTTTAACCATTCTCTGGTTTAACTGCGTGTTTACGCGCATGCGCTTTAAAAGCAGGAACAATTTTTTTGACATTTAAAAAAATACTCCAATGCCGTGTGACATATTTTTAATGTATCATCATGTAAACATCTTTTAACCTTTCAAAATAGAAAAAAATACTACCCATACGTTTCTCTGGTACGTGTATTTTAGCCTTTCTAGTTTCCACTAGATGGCGCCCTGAGCCAATAATAGTAGCCTTTTCCAAACTCACCCAACCACCCTATGGTCACCACCTATGGTTTGGTTTTTGCCAAGATATCACGTGGTTTCTCGGAACAGAGTGCAGTTAAGGACACAGGGAGATGCCCGAACCTGTATAGCTGGTGTAGTTTTATTTGTATTTAAATACCATGAAGACTATACAACTTGCTCAAAATGTAGGCTATTTAAGGATTTGTAAGTGGGCTACGTGAAAAGTGCTGTAGCCTAGTAGATGTCAGTTCCAAGCACCATAGCCTATTAAATTATTATTTTTTGCCTATATAAGTTAATGGTTTGTGAACATAATATAGTAACACTTTACAACAAGGTCTCATGTGTTAAGATTAGTTAATTTATTAATGAACATAAATTAAGATTAATTAATGCTGAATATGTTCAATCTTATTCCATATTAACAAATGTTAACAAATGATAACATGAAACCTTATTATAAAGTGTTACCAATATGACTAAATAACAAACAAGGTAGGCTAAACTATGCTCCCATGAAGTGAGTTGAATAAAGTCATCTGTAACTTGTAACACTATTTAAAAAAGATGGTCATCGGTTTATATTTTGTACATGCATATATTTCGTTATTGAAATTAATTGTTCAAAAAAAAAATTCTCCAATTAACCTCTTTCCCCAACCCCACCCCATTTCAATTAGTCTTTGTGGGTCCAGTGGAAGTAAATAGGGAAATCACTACCCTCCCCTGCACAGACCTGATGTTTTTAGATGAAAGCTTTGAGTAAATGTTTTATAATAAATTAAAAGAAAATCTGTTTATAATCTGTTGTTAACTTGATGAGAAAATCAGATAAAAAAAAATAACCCTAAGGTGAAATGATGACTTTTTTATGCTATTTATTGTTTGTTTGTGTGCGTTTTTTGTTTATTTTTATGTACTTTTAAGTATTACAACTTTGACTGTCTTCTCAACACCTTCTCCTGCAGTGAGAATATTAGGCCTATTGTTATTAATTTTATTACTACAGTAAACTTCCTCAATGGTGTCCTCAGAAGCATTTATCAATAAATACAGTAAACGATTATTTGCTCTTTTTGTTTAATTGAAGAAATATGAAAACAAACAATACAATTTCAAATGCGTAGGGGAGGTATAAACAATATTAAAAGAATACTTTAAAGAGTGTACATGCTTACAATTTTTGTTTCTTCAAGGGCAATATTGACTCATATAATGTTGCACTTCATTCTTATGCAACAAAACATGTATTTACCCTGAAATTTTAATTTATGAATGTGAAATTTAGTCATTAAAAAAAAGAACAGCGGGGTTGTTTATCTTTGGAGTTACATTTGATTTTCAGGGCTTACACACAGTGTGACACAGACACTCTCTCTTTCATTCATATATGGACAATTTAGCAACTCAACTTTATACAATACTGCATGTCATTTGTGGAGGAAAACCTGAGCCCCATTATAGCTAGTAGATAATATTCACTTAATTAACATTTTGCTTTCATTTCCATGATCAACCCAGGTAAGGAAGTACCTCGTAGTAACTCGTGACGTTGAAGGAATATGGAATATCTATTGGCTGGAATTTCAGAGACTAATAGCCGTTCGCTCAGACAGAGTCCTCATACACTTATCAGCAGTGTAGCCTACAGGAGACAACTGGGTCGTCTAAAACAAATATTACAAGTCATTTTCTAGAGCGATTCTTACTGATTCTTACTAAACTGTTTCTCGCTCGACAGCAATGATGCGATCTGTTGTGCTTTTGCTGTTCGGAGTTCACCTCGCTTATGCTGGTGAGTACATTATTTTATTATGACAGAAACTGCATTTATTTGTAAGATTGAAGTTTGGCGAGTTATTCTATTACACTAAATTTCTATAATATATAATATCTCCAGCCCATGTTGAGTCAATTTTTGTTTTTATGACACGTTCCAAAAATAGATATACGCATTTGGCATATTTTCATATGATTCTCAAAAGAATATTAACTTTAAACTTAGTGCATCATGTAGCCTATGACATTTGCATTTCGATGAATATGTATCTGTTACTAAAAAAAAATATTCTTAGCTAAAAAAAATAATAATATAGGCCTACTTACTGAGAAAAATGGAATTCTTGAGTATTCTTGTTAATTAAATTAAAGGAAACTGAAATAAAGGGAAATAGCATATAGCCTACCTGCCATAACATAATTGTTGTACCAAATTATTAGTTTGTTGGTTTGAGGTTTTTTTTTTACTCAAAATTTTTTTTGTTTTTGTTTAATTAAAAAACAAACAGCATTGTAGACATATATCATGCTATAGTTTGTTGTATCAGATGCATCAGTTTCACTTCCGAACTGAGAACCCAGAGAACGATGACGAACGATGGTGGTCTACTTTTTATTAGAAATAAGCCGTATAATATATATAATATCCAACGCATGGAAATATATATATATATTTCACCTCGCTTTATTTCCAGTTGATAATTATATATATATATATATATATATATATATATATATATATATATATATGTGTGTGTGTGTGTGTGTGTGTGTGTGTGTGTGTGTGTTGGAGTTAAACACATCAATAGCAGAGAAAATTAAAATAAGGAAATCCTGCTGTTTAAAATAACCAATTATCAACTGGAAATAAATCGCCTGCATGGGAGAAATGTACTTTTTTCCACTAGATGGCACTATAAGGCCACAAATCAACCCTTCCTTCCTGCCCAGTTTAAGACAATTTTTAGGTGTTCAGGCACGAAGTGCTGAAAACCTATTGTATTTGCTAGAAAGAAAAAAAAAATCCCCTAAAACGCATCGTGCAGCCCAAACCGTAAGGGCTGGAGCTCTGAAACTTTGTCAGATGGTAGGGCCTCAAATTGTGGAGAAGCTATCAGAGTATGAGCCCGATTGGCCCATAGGTGGCGCTACAGCAACCAAAAGTACTAAATTGCTCATAACTCCAAGACCGTTTGACTTAGCTTCAATGTTTTTACACCACTGTAATCCCTGGCTCAAGACGAACAAGATGTATATCTCGTATTTCCATTTGGAGCAAAAAAAATTTGTTATTTCGGTTTTTGTCCAAAAACCACTTTTGCGAACTAGTCCCTGGATTTTTGCCCGATCGGGACCAAACCAGTCTAGGCCTATTCTCTGGACTCTCTAGATCAATAATTATCAAAAAAAAGTTGAAATTTTGCATTTGGTTGGCTGTAACAGGGTCATTTAGATAGTGGTCTGTGGCAAAATTCAGTCAAAATCCCCTAAACCCCCCCCAAAAAAAGTCACAACTTCACAAAAATCGACGAGCATATGTGTCCTAACATGGTTAGGAAGCATGCAAAGTTTCGTGAGGATCGGATCATAGGTGGCGCTACAATCGTCAAAAAGGTCTCTCATTATTAGGTGTTCAGGCACGAAGTGCTGAAAACCTATTGTATTTGCTAGAAAGAAAAAAAAAATCCCCTAAAACGCATCGTGCAGCCCAAACCGTAAGGGCTGGAGCTCTGAAACTTTGTCAGATGGTAGGGCCTCAAATTGTGGAGAAGCTATCAGAGTATGAGCCCAATTGGCCCATAGGTGGCGCTACAGCAACCCAAAGTACTAAATTGCTCATAACTCCAAGACCGTTTGACTTAGCTTCAATGTTTTTACACCACTGTAATCCCTGGCTCAAGGCGGACAAGATGTATATCTCGGATTTCCATTTGGAGCAAAAAATTTTTGTTATTTCGGTTTTTGTCCAAAAACCACTTTTGCGAACTAGTCCCTGGATTTTTGCCCGATCGGGACCAAACCAGTCTAGGCCTATTCTCTGGACTCTCTAGATCAATAATTATCGAAAAAAAGTTGAAATTTTGCATTTGTTTGGCTGTAACAGGGTCATTTAGATAGTGGTCTGTGGCAAAATTCAGTCAAAATCCCCTAAACCCCCCCCCAAAAAAGTCACAACTTCACAAAAATCGACGAGCATATGTGTCCTAACATGGTTAGGAAGCATGCAAAGTTTCGTGAGGATCGGATCATAGGTGGCGCTACAATCGTCAAAAAGGTCTCTCATTATTAGGTGTTCAGGCACGAAGTGCTGAAAACCTATTGTATTTGCTAGAAAGAAAAAAAAAATCCCCTAAAACGCATCGTGCAGCCCAAACCGTAAGGGCTGGAGCTCTGAAACTTTGTCAGATGGTAGGGCCTCAAATTGTGGAGAAGCTATCAGAGTATGAGCCCGATTGGCCCATAGGTGGAAAGAAAAAAAGCTAGAAAATTTGCTAGAAAGAAAAAAAAATCCCCTAAATCCCCTACTTGTATAATAAAGACAATACTCAACTATAATTCATAGTATAGCTTTATCAATTCAATCTTTTAACATTTACAACCACATTTAGTAAAAAATGACTATTATCCTGAAGTTGAAAATGAGTGTGTGAACTAAACTGTAGTAAATCATATTTTAACATGGTAAATTATGATAAATCATATTGGAACATGGTTAATTATGTAATATCAAGCTGAAATGTAGTATATCATGATAAATCATGCCTGCTACATACAACTTAATGTCTTTTGATGCTTTTGTGCTTAAATGCCTTAAAGACCTGAACACCGATAAATGCTGCTTGCAGCTTTAATTTTCATTATTATTACAATTTTGCTTTTTTTCATTATATTATTGCAGCTTTTTAAATAATACACTTTGTAATACATGTGTCTTATTTTACATTGAGAATTAAAATTTGTGAATCTGTATATAAATTATCCACTGTTTACTGTATCTAGATTCATGTCTTGTTATCTGTATTCTTGAGTTATTGGACTCAGAGCTCCTTGGCCAATAAAGCTGTTTCTGAGTCAATATTATTCTAATTAAAAGTACATCTTGCTATATTTTTAGTGAAATAACTGACAAGGTCTCATTAAACGTGGTAGCTCAGAAAACGTTGGGTTACATTTAATTTTAGTGTTGGAGTTACAGTGTAATTTTACATTTAGGTACTCAGTAGTAATAATTAAGTAAATGTAGTCTACTTACTATAGGGTTATGATTAGGGTGTGGTTTAGGATTAGTTACAAGTAAATATGCAACATGTATAGTAATTACTATAGTAACTACATGTAACATGTATACTAATATAAAGTGTTACCAAAATTTTAATATGAACAACTCAATGGTAAACTTTGTAGAAAAACTTTAAGTTAGCTCGGAAAAGCCTATAGCAGTTTGAAAAAGTTTTAAACTGTTTTATAGCATGGTTTAACATGATTTACCATATTTCTAGTATGGTTTACCATTTTGCTATATGATCATGTTTTAAGATGACCATGGATGGTTGGATGGATCTTTAAGATTAGTTAGAAAGAAAAAGAGATTGGAGATAGATACATAGATGGATTAGTTAGAAAGATAGAATGATAGTTTAGTTAGAAATAAAGAATGATAAATTAGCTAGAAAGAAAGAATAATAGATTAGTTAGATATAAAGAAAAAATAGTTTGAAAAAGAAAGAAAAGTAAAAAAGAAAGAATGGTTAGAAAGGAAGAAAAGTATAAAAGAAAGAACAGTTAGAAAGATAGAAAGAAAGAAAGAAAGAAAGAAAGAAAGAAAGAAAGAAAGAAAGAAAGTTGATTAGTTAGAAAGAAAGATTCGTTTGAAAGAAAAAAGAAACAAAAAGTAAAAAGTAAGAAAAAAAATAAAATAAGAAAGAAAGAAAAAAGAAAGAAAGTAAAAAAAGAATAGTTAGAAAAGAAGAAAAGTAAGAAAGAAAGAAAGAAAGAAAGAAATGTTAGGAAAAAAGAAAGAAAAGAAATGGTTGGAAAAAAGAAAGAATAGTTAGAAAGAATGAAAAAAAGATGGATTAGTTAGAAAGAAAGAAAGATTAGTTGTAAGAAATAAAGAAAGATTAATTTGAAAAAAGAAAGAAAAGTAAAAAAAGAAATCAAAAAAGAAAGAATAGTTAGAAAGGAAGAAAAGTAAAAAAAGAAAGAATAGTTGAAAGAAATCATTTTAATGATTTTTTATAGTAATTTTTAAGAAAACTAAAACTGAAATCAGTCTGAAGAGATATAGCAACTGCAGTCAGAACAGTCTGAAGGTCTGACCGGAGTTTGGTGCTCTTAGCTTTAACGGTCTAGGAGGAGATACAGTCTAAAATATGGTGAAGAAGAAGAAGAAGTTTAAGAACATCAGCAAGTTGGCTATTCCAAGCCAATCTAATTACTTATGATTGAAGCACAAAGAGTTTGTATCAAATGAAATATTGCAATATAGATAATTGTTTTTAACTAGATGTAGTTGTAGCAATATAGATAATTGTTTAATAAAAAAAAATAAAAATTAATAAAGTGTAATGATCAATCATAGTATTCATGTAATTCTGACTTTTGTTAATTTTGAATTAGCTGTATGCAAGGATGTCTAATTTGAGATGAATACTGTAATACCAATCTCCTGTGTGTGTCTCCGTCCGCAGGAACACACTCTCTGAAATACTTCTACACTGGTGTGTCTGGAGACATTGACTTCCCAGAGTTCACTTCGGTTGGTCTGGTGGATGATGTGCAGTTTACGTACTTTGATAGCAAAGCAATGAAAACTGTGCCAAAGACGGAGTGGATGAGACAGAGTGTGGGAGCAGATTACTGGGACAGAGAGAGTCAGACCTTCATTGGCACCCATCAGGCCTACAGAAACAACATCCAGATCTTAACGGAACGGTTTAACCAGTCAAAGGGTAAGTTAATAACAAAACCAACAGACAAAGACAATATGATCAAATACAGATTTTGGTATATATTTTTTCAGATTCTCAAAAGCATGTAAATGGTTAACTAATGCGTAATTTAACAAATAATCACGTATATATGTAAGTACAGCATTCCTTTATTCTGTTATTGTCTGCACAGAATCATTTACTGTTAGCCCAAAATAATGTGAAGCTTCACTCAGTCTTTTGCTCTAAATCTGGAACTCCGACCATCCTACACCGATAAATGCGATGTTGTTGATAGAAGGAAATATCAAGGTCTGCTGGTTTCTTTTATTATTTCTTTTATTAATATTATCTGTCAAACACTAATATCCATAGTAAATGCATTTCAAATAAGCGTACAGATTCATTTGTTTATTTGGGTTTCAGTTTAACATGTTTAGTGTGTGACAGAAGAAGAAGAGTTCATTTAGACCGTTAATCTTTCTTTCTTTCTTTCTTTCTTTCTTTCTTTCTTTCTTTCTTTCTTTCTTTCTTTCTTTCTTTCTTTCTTTCTTTCTTTCTTTAGTTATTTGTTTATTTGAAATTTCTAACTAATATTTCTTTCATTCTAAATTACTTTTTTCTTTCTGTCTAATCTTTTTTTCTTTCTTTATAATCTTTCAAACTAATATTTCTTTCTACTAGTCTTTCTTTCTTTCTTTACAATCTTTCTTTCTTTTAAGTAATATTTTTCTTTCTGTCTAATCTTTTTTCTTTCTTTATAATCTTTCTTTCTTTCTAACTAATCTTTATTTATTTCTAACTAATATTTCTTTCGAACTCATCTTTATTTCTTTCTAAATAATCTTTCTTTCTTTCTAAATAATCTTTTTCTTTCTGTCTCTTTTTTAAATCTTTTTTCATAATCTTTATTTATTTCTAACTAATATTTTTCTTTCTTACTAAATAATCTTTTTCTTTCTTTCTAAACAATATTTAGAAACATTTTTAATCTTTAGATATTTCTTTCTTACTAACTAATATTTTTCTTTCTTTCTAAATAATCTTTTGCTTTCTGTCGTATCTTTCTTTCTTTCTTTTTAACTAATATTTCTTTCTTTCTTACTAATCTTTTTTCTTTCTAAATAATCTTTTCTTTCTGTCTAATCTTTTTTCTTTCTTTCTCTCTAATCTTTTTTTCTTTCTTTCTAACTAATATTTTTTCTTTCTTTCTAATCTTTTTTCTTTCTTTCTTTCAACTAATCTTTCTTTCTTTCTTTCTTTCTTTCTTTCTTTCTTTCTTTCTTTCTAGCTAATCTATCTATCTTTGTATCTGTCTATCATCTATATCTCTTATCTATCTATCTAATCTTTTCTTTCTTTCTAAATATTTCTTTTCTTTCTAACTCTTTCTTTCTAAATAATTTGAAACAAACAAATTACAAACAGAAGCACAAATAAATACAACAGAATAAAGATACAACTGAAATAAAGAGTAAAGTTTTTCTGGTAAATCTAACAGAAATGTTGAGGAACAGGAATACTATCAACTAAAATTATTATAATATTATTACACAATTATAACAAAATTATTACAGTTTTTCTCAATTGTTTACACACAAATTCTGGTACTTCAGACACAATGAGCACAACATGTAACTCATTCACCAACCCCCTGAACCAGTTCTGCTGAACTACAAGCACAATTCCTGCTTTACACTCAAATTGCAGTTCTAAAACACACGTTTTTCAAAACACTACACACAATTCTCTTCTTTTGGCACAATTTTCATGCAGAAAATCTCTTGTTTTCATGAGGAATGCACTGCCATTCAAATATTCACACTGACTCGTCACATGGGCAAACACATTTCATACAGTTTTATAATTAGCAATCAGAGCTTTAGCATAAAATACCAAAACCGAAGAGAGGATACAGCATAGACATTTATTTTTTTACTGTAACAGCATAACAAATTCTGTTGTTTTGTATGTAGACCACTGTATGTGCAACTTTATGTTGGTTGGGGTGTACAAAATGTGGGATCTATCTCCCATTGATTTTGTGGGAAAAATATTATATTTTTGTTATCGTGTATTTGTGTGTTCTGGGTATAAAAACAATATTCTCAAATACTTTAAAACACATTTATGTATGTAATGTCTGTAGTAAGTGTAACACTGAACAAAAAAGGCCTTAGTCATTATGATGAATGGAGAAGAAGTGTTTTCCATTGAGCACATCAGTGTTCAACTGGTTCTTATAAATGTCTATTCATATGATGGTTTGTGTGTGTCATTTGAAAACAAAATACTATTTTGAGAAGAAATAACATTGTTTTGAATGTAAAGTTTCATTTTGCTCAAGAATTGAGGGGTTTTGCCGATTGTGTGAGTGTTTTTAGATTTGTGTGTAGTAGAGTTCTGAGAATATGAGGCATTCTTTCAGAAAATGTGTGTAAACAATTGAGAAAAACTGTAATATTAAATTCATTAGCTATATTAAAAGTAGTATACAATGATTACTGTAATTTCTCATTTCCAAAACAGAAGTTCTGGCCTTAAATGATTGCGGTATTTGGGAATGGTGTTATGAAGGATATGGTGCTATCTTGGTATGTTTTGCTAACAATACAGAAGCCATTTTTTACTCAGTGCATATTATAGTGCATATTAGACATTACTGTAATGAGGTAGAGTTTTTTTTTTAAATGTAGAGAGTAAATAACAATTTTCTAAATGCAGAAAACTACTTGTTTCAGGATGGAATGATAATCAATATGTCATGCACACATTTTGCAAATATAAAGAGATCTTCTTATCTGATAGCCGTCTTGAAGGAACTAGCTCTCGTGTTTCTTCATTCAAAATCAAACTTTATTTAAATTCCAAATGTGTGTTTAAACAGTCCTCGAAAAATGATGCGAAGGATGAGAACATCAGTCATGGACACATCCGTTTTCTACTTTTTTTTAATTATTATTATAAACAAATTTTCATTAAATTATTTTTCTGTCATCTGAAATAATCTAGTTGAACATCCATTTATTTTTTTTCAGATTTTTATTTTATTTTAATTTGTTTAAATAACAACATAACACACATTCAGTTAAGCAGGATGCATTACAGTAATGAGAATTGTCACTGAAAATACAGTGAAATAGAAAAAAAAATATTCCCATGTTGAAATTACACATCATGCAAGGTAGAGATCAGTATTGTCTTTATTGTGATGCTTTTTTATATGACTAAACAACATGCTTAATATTTAAAATCATTAGTGACGTGTTGTTTTAAATCAACCAATCAATCTAATCAACTCCACTCCAACTTCCATTCTTCACGAAAGATGGATAAAAAGATGCTTGGGAAACAAAAACCTTGAAAAAATGATATATGACCCGCCAAATCCTGACCGAATCACAGATGCTGATTCACACGGCACTAATATTATCACACGACCTCGCTGTTCAGTGTAATACGGTAGATCATTTGCGGGCAAATTTTTACTTTACAAATTTCAGACATGGCTGATTCGCACAGGATTAAGATCACAGACGACCTCCACAATCATGACAAATGACTAGAAGTCACCAGGAAACTCTAATCCCGTGTGAATAGTGCTTTATAGTCGGCAAGTGTTTAATGCATAGATTCAGTCAGGATAGGCTGTACAGAAGCGATTGATATTTAAGGAGACTTTAAATATAGGAATCAAAACAATAAACAGAAGAATCAATGAGGAGGAACATAACCACAACCACACTGACGTTAAACAAAGCGAGACGCTGAACAGACAGAAACACACCTGAACTGAACTAACACAATCATTTAGAAACCACAGTGACAAACGAGGAGAGAACTGAACTAATGAACCGAACAAAGATGAACAGAGAAACAGATGCAAAAACAAACAGTTTTAACGATCGGTTCAGATTTAAATAAGTCCGTTCTCCTATTTAAGATGATTCATTTTACTGACTATCTTCTCAATCAGACAGTTTCCCCACAGCAGAGATAAAAACTCCCAGAAATCCCATAATACCGACAGACTGTTCATAAAGTTCAAATGTAAGCACACACACACATCTCTCTTTGCTCGTTCTGTTAGCAGACGCTCTGATGTTGAGTTTGATCGAATCAACAACAATTCTCTCATTTATTTCACAGAAATCTGCAGTGACCAATAGATACACCCCATCATGTGTATTATGTTTCGGTCTATGACAGTGTCGACTTTCCATTGGATTCTGTTGTTTTTACACTGAGCTAATGATATTTTCTATAGGCGACCCTTAAAACCTAAACCTAAAGGGTTAGTTCGTCCGAAAATGAAGGGTTTGTCATTTACTCACTCTCATGTCGCTCCAGAAGACTATTTATGCTGCGTTTATAAGATAATCATCTTTTGGCCAAATCCTAAGGCAGAATCACATGCGTCTTTCACAGAGAATGCAATCC
The DNA here is from genome assembly GCA_038021265.1 of Cyprinella venusta. Classification (NCBI taxonomy): domain Eukaryota; kingdom Metazoa; phylum Chordata; class Actinopteri; order Cypriniformes; family Leuciscidae; genus Cyprinella; species Cyprinella venusta. The sequence goes on along the minus strand of CM075878.1, from coordinate 26,590,570 downwards.
CATAATGCATTGCAAAATCCTCAGTGAAAGAATCCGTATAGTTCTGAAAATGATAAAACGAAATAGCTTCCTGGAATTAAAAGCGGATTATTTCACACAATATTTGTGTATGCACGTTTATGTTTATTCGAGTATCACGTTTGGCGATATGCTAACGACAAACTGAATCGATCGTGAGTTTGTACAGTTGAGCGGTGCTGTATTTATGAGGCATGTGTTCGCTGTCGATGTGCAGTGCATCCGAACCAGTCACTTATGAGTGTCCGTTTCATTCAGGATGCTGTCTATGTAGACTGAGATCCAGCTCACTGTGTTTTAGATCAGTGTCCGGACGGACAGACAGTGAATCAGAGCAGGACCGTTGAGCAGACGGGCTGTCTCACTTATATGTGCTGTGTTAGACGCTGTTACTGAGAATCCCCACCAGACCTATTAACCACCTTAACCAGCAGCTCCAGCAACTAGACCAGCACTAACCTACAGAAACCATCCAGATCCAGCGCTTGAGTTCCTGCAGGTCTCGCTGCTCTCGACTGGGTTTCACTGTATCTGAGTGCGGGAGAACGAGATGCAGAACCTCAGAGGAGAGACAGAACTTAGAGTAGTGAGACGGCACCCGACGGACAGACGGCAGATTCACAGGAGATCAACAGCTGACGGCTCGTCGTAATTAATGACGAACTGTCACGATGTTTGAATGGCATTTAGTTCAGATGTCAAGTGAGACTCCACGGGTCCCCATTGTGTGTGTGAGGTTCAGACCCCACTGTTCCCACGGCGATAAGGGCCGAAACAAAAGACTGATGCCGAAGACTAGATATATAAAGACGGTGCACTCGGATTACTATGATTGGGAGAAAGTGCGAAGCGTAATATGGCAGAATAAGTCCCGCCTTCTAAGTAAAAGAGCCAATCGCCAACTGGTAAAGTCATGACGTCACTGCAGGTGCTGTTAGAAGCTCCGGTCGCTATAGAAACAGTCGGTGTCCTGAGACGAACGCTTTTGGCTGCACATGCGCATTGGCTGATCCAGCCTGGAAAATGCTATTTTTGTTATGATTTGACTGTTTAGAAATAAAATTTATGAGACAATTTAGAAATTTAAAACATGAAGTTTAATTCTAAGCTTGGTGAAAAGCTTCAGAGAATTTGATGTTTCCGCAGTCTAAGAGAGAGGAGCTGCACTTGCGGGACTGAAACAGCTTCTCGAGAGGCGTTTCAAAGATGGCCGTCAGTAAAACAGGCTTTGCTGATGCAGAACACTGAACCGATACAGCAGCACAACATGTTTCCATAGTTACTGTACATTCATCAGCTGACCCTCTGTAAATATCAGGAACTCTGTGTGTGTGTGTGTGCGTGCACATTTTGTACAACTATTTGTACAGAAAACTAACATACAATGTCATTTTCAGTTAGAAGCTGAATTATTAGTGGTGCTTGCCAAAGACAAGGCATCACTATTGTTATTGCTCATGCTTCTTCTTCTTCTCGAGGGTGCGATGTTCCCCCAGGGGTGAAAAAGTGGCCGAAAAAATCCCATGAACCTGAAAAACTTTTACGGGTCATAGCTCTGAGAGAGGATTTGGCAGAAACGTGTGGTTTACCAAAGTTGAAGAGCCTGTCAGGCTCTGTAAGAAGAACATACCTCACAATGGGGTAAAAGTTGTACGCCTGGGGCGCAAGAGCTACCTAAAGTTGCCCCATAGACATACCATGGAAACGCATGCATGTTTCCTACTATGGTAAATTGCATAGGGATTTTGTATTGAACATAACTCTGGATCACAGTGTCATAGAGACAAGGGGGCGGGCTCATTTTACTCTGACGATCAATCAGTTTCTCAGGATCATTGTGAAGCTATCAAGCCTCACCTTAGCAACCATTTAGAGCACCTAAGCAACAAGTTCCATAGACTTCCATTGAAAGAGATCAAAGGGATATCACTTTATAGGCCAAATATTAGTTTGAATAGTTATATATTAATATAGCCAAATATAGGCTATATTATAGGCGGTGCACAGTCACACACAAACACAAAACACCATCAGGGAAACACACACGACACTAAAGTAATGCAATAAACATTAACCAAATAACATCAAATGTAACACAAAACACACTAATGTACATTGCTGGTAACAAAAATAACAAGAAATAATGTGATGTGCAACACAGTGGCTGCGTTCCAAACCGCATACTCAATGAGTAGGTACTTAATTTCAATAAGTACTTACTCATCGAGCGCTAAAAGAGTAGGTACTTTATAGCCAAATCTCGTTGAGTATGAATGCGAACCGGTCATCTGCCATGTTGACGTTATCATGTGACCTACGACGCATTATCTCAAGCGCAACACCATAAAATATATGAACGATACGTTTAATTCATCTATCGATAAATATCTTGATATTGATTAAACTTGCTCATTTTGTTGTGGTATTGTTGAAGAAACAGCTGCCCATTTATTTTGTGAATACATTTGGCTTTATTTAAGTTGTTATATTATAAACCCTATGCTACTAATGTGACCAACAGTGTTATTCTTATAACGATATTTTTTTAAGAAACCCCAAAATTGTCATCTCTTGATTATGTTGTTAATTTCTTTATTTTATACCCAAAAAGTTTCTCCTTTAAGTTTTCCTTTTTCTTAATGAAATTACCTCGTTTCATCACTCAGACATATAACAACTTTTTTATGTATTATGAAGAACTATAATGAAGATATTTAGCCTTTTTTATTGTTCTTTTTTCCTGTGTATAAATATAATTTTATGTCATATTGTGAAGTACACAAACCAATGATCTTTATATTTTCTGTTTTGTCATTATGATTGTTACATAAACTATAGTATCTTTCCATGATCTTGCATGTAATAAGTTTAAATTATATGAGAGACAGGTGCACTAACACTTCATAACATCAGTAACTTGACAGCACATCCTAGAACAGTTTTCCTCTGCGTTTGTAATGTTTGCACAAAGGAGCCAGGCAGCTGCTCGAAGATCTCTTTTGGAGAAAACTGTTAAACATCGCTGATCTCCGCGATGTTGATATTAACGTATCCTCTCGCGTGGCATCCTGGGATAGATGAGTATCATGAGTACCCACGGAAAAGCACCCAAAAATCTGGGCAGAAGCAGTAAGCCATCCGGGAACTTCTCCCCTACTCTTTTATGAAAACTGATGTTTCGAACGTACTGCTTCCTTCACGTACTGTTTTCGCCTACTATATAGTAGGAAAGTAGGCATATTGGAACGCACTTAAGTCCGAATCTCGCGACAATTATTACGTCACCCAGGTAATTCTCGCCTACTCTTTTGGATTCATTCATACTTTTTTGCTCGCCTACTCTTTTTCCCATACTAAATAGTAGGGAAGTATGCGGTTTGGAACGCAGCCAGTGACTTCTGGGAATGTCCTTTTACTGTTTTCTTTATAATTGAATGGTAATTCATAGTTGTACTTGCAAAAACATAAATTTGACAGTATTTTACAATAGAATACATGTTCACTGTGTATAGTGTTTATCTATTCTATCTATCAATTCTATCTATCAATCAATCTATCACTACAAACAACCACCCTGAATTCCCTAGCAACGCATAGCAACCACCAAGAGTACCATAGCAACCACATCGCAACACAAGCAAAATCCCCATGTACCCTAGCAACCACCTTCCAAACATAGACATACAGTATGGCGGCTCTATTGACGCATTCGTTCCAATGAACTGCCGTAGCCAAGGTGAGCTAGATACTACTAGGTGCGATTAAAAATAGTTGTTATTTGTGTAATTACAACTTTTAGCCCACATTTCAGAGAAATGTTCTTTGAAAAATTACTGTAATGTTTCTATGAGATTATTCATTATAAAAGATAGAAAAAGAAGGGACATGGTAGTCTGGATGCCAGCCTGAACTCCGCCCACAACATTTGTTGGTCGGTATGAGTATGACGAAGGCAGGCTAGGGAAATGGACGATGGGAATTGTGTATGAACTGAACAGTCCTGGTTCTGAGACACAGATCTGGTGAAGTGAATCATT